>JASDAP010000120.1:492138-547138 GCA_031216635.1 Dissostichus eleginoides | reverse complement strand
TGTGTGGTGTGTGTGTGGTGTGTGTGTGTGTGTGTGTGTGTGTGTGTGGTCCAGCTGGATGGTTTCCAGTAGATTCCAGTCCTCTCCTGTACAATCAGCTTTTGTGTGTGGCCTAAATCCATATGAAAGGCCTCTCTGCAGGCTGACTCTCTGCAGCGCCCCCTGCAGGCTGCAGAGAGACACACACTGACTCAGATCACCAGGGGAGGAAAGTAACTACATAAGTTGAGTACATTTACTCAAGTGCTGTACTTAAGTTTAAATCTCCCAAGTCCATTAATCAATTAGTGGATGGAGGGAAAATTCATTGGAAACTATTTTAATGGTTTTTCCTGTAAAAACATTTAACGCTTTCAGATTTCTTGCTTTTACTGTTAACCCTCTGGAGTCAGCGCCCAACGATCTGCGTGGAAGTGCATCATTTTTCGTATATTTAATCATCTTTTCGATTATTAGGAGTAGAAATATGATTGAAGATTCCCTAAATCGGATGTCAAATGTGCAGCTTTAGATCTAATCAACTAATCACGCAGTGCTTTAAGGTGAGTGACTTGCATTTCTAGCAAGACCAGAGGTTGTCCTGAACATTTTGATATGTAACACATGGGGTTCCATGTTAACAAGTACATTTAAAAGGTGATTTAAGGAGACATCTAAACATCTAGAAAATACCCTTAGACTCCAGAGGGTTAAGAACATGTATCAGTATTTAGTTTCAGGTATGGACAGTTTTTGGGAAGAAAACTAACATTTTGAAGGTTCTGGGTTATTGTGACAGCATTTCTCACTATTTGTACAAAAAGATTAAATATATAGATTACATGAATCCAGAAGATTTGTTGGTACAAAGAAACGTTCATTTAGTTAGTTCAGTCTTTAAAAAAACCAAGTTGGAAGGTGTTTGTCAGATTGTGTTTTAATACCTTCAGATTTGTTGCTTTTACTATTTGAGTGTTTTAATGTTAATAACTGTTTAGGAATTGAGAGGTTTGGACAGTTTTTTGAAGGTGTTGCGCTCTGGGTTATTGATAGCATGTCTCACTTTGTTTACATATTACATTATATATATAGATTACATTCATTCAGAAAATTGGTCCGTACAAAGAAACGTTTATTTATTTAGTTCAGTCTTTTAGAAAAACCAGTTGGAAGGTGTTTCTCAGATTGTGTTTTTCCCCAAACTGTGAGGACTCTCAGACTCTGATACTGTTGTTTATCAGTGAACATTCAGACCCTGCAGAGCACACACGATCATCACTGTAATCTCTCTGATAATAATGATATATCATCCCGCCCTCAGTGCCGTCGGCGGCCCCCAGGAACCTGACGTTCGAGCTGTCGGAGCAGCAGCTGGCTCTCAGCTGGGCGGTGCTGCAGGAGGAGCAGCTGCAGGGACGTCTGATCGCATACAAGCTGCAGTGGACCAGAGGAGGGGAGCCTCAGGTGGGGGTCTCTCAGAGCTTCCATTACATTTATACTGGAAGCAGGGACGGTTAATTGTAAAAAACAAGACTTTCATTTAGTTAAAAAAAACGTACCAAATTCTCTATTCTATAAGAGGGGACGCAATAAGGTTTAAAAACAAGGTTTACTGTTTATTAATTCAATTAAATAAGGACTACAGCAGCATAAATAAAACTATTATAATAAAACAATTTTTCACTGACTAAAAAAGGTCTGTCAGCACATCCATTACATTACATTTACACGGGACATCCACATTATTTATCTAATATATCATATTCCATTTACTTGTATATAGACTCTCTTTACACTATTTCTATTCTATTTGATCTGCTTTGTTGTGTAGCTCTGTTGGAGGAGCCTGGGACCTCAGATTTTCATTGTCATATCTACACTGTAGCTCTGAACACAGGACAATAAAAGCCTTGAGTCTTGGAAGCAGGGACGTTTGAAGGGAAAAAAACATACTTTAATTTAGTTTAAAAAAACGTACCAAATTCTCTATTCTATAAGGGGAGATGCAATAAGGTTTACAAACAGGGTTTATACTGTTAATTAATTATAATTAAAAATAAGCATGAGGACTACAGCAGCATACATTTAAAAAAAATGTCAGGTAACTAAAAAAATACTAAAATATTTTAAAGGGGACCTATCATGCAAAATGCACTTTGTGATGTCTTTTATACATAAACATGTGTCCCCGGTGTGTCGGGGAACTCACGCAGCGTCAGAAAATAAAACCCTCTCTCTTTTCCTCCGTACCCAAATCTCTAAAAACGGGGAACAACGGAGCTGATCCAGATTTGCGTCCGATATGACGTAATATCTGAAATGTGGACCCACGGCCCTATCAGAAACGTTGCTATCAGAAACAATGCCCGACTGTTTTGGACGTAATATGGTCGGTGTTTACATTAGCATCGCTAACACTCAGAGCTAACCTGTACTGGAGAGCATGTGTGTGAAGAAGCAGGAAATAAAAAGGAACTCACCTTGTGGTATAACCGGCAAGAGAGAAAGCCTTTGAGCTCCATACTGTTTCAGAAATAATCCTTGATAATCCATGATATGGCGTTTCATCACGGCAGTATTTAGTTTAGACAGTAGCTGCCGGGTCCTGCATGAGCTCAGCCCCCTCCTTTTTATTTTGTTATCAATTTTTTATATTTTTTAAAGCTTTATACCCAAAATCAGCACTTTTGAAACAGGAAGTGAAATAGAGGGATATGAGGCATGGCTAGAATGGGTGATCTGTTTGGTATTTTGAGCAAAACACTTAATAGACATGTTTTTTATATATTTTTATGTATCTGAGACCTCTGCTATTGCCTAAAAATAGCATGATAGGTGACCTTTAAGGGTAGGGTTTAAAAAAAAAAACGTATAACAAAAATGTCTATACTTAGTCAACTGAAACTTGGTTAAGAGAACACTGATTTGACTTTGTCTAAAATATATTTTCTACTTTTTATAGTGTATTTTGCCTTTTTTTCTACCGTTGTATGTTTGTGTTTTTCTACAGACTACGAATCTTAATGAGCGATTTTGATCATTTATTTTAATTTTAACTTATCAAATAAATAAATAATAACAACATTTGAATCCGGTTCATATTATCAAAGTCAACGTAGAACACTTATAACAACTTTTTAATTAAAAAAATAAGGAAAAAGACATTTGATACATTTCGTAATGTGTTATTCGTAAAGAAAAGAAAGAAATGCTGGCAAAATGAAAACTAAATCTGTGTTTTCAGTATCTCATCACATGACATGCATTTTTGATCTTTAATATGTTTTTCATGCATGCTTCTTAGTTAACATTAAGCTGTCTTTGGCTCTTTTTTTCAACATTCAAGGCTTTTATTGGCATGTGTACAGTGTAGATATGACAATAACAATCTGAGGTCACAGGCTCCTCCAACAGAGCAACACAATAACACAGATAACATGGTGCAAGTAAATCAAATAAAATAGAATTGAAATAGTGCCAGAATAGTCTACATACAAGTTATTAGAATATGATATATTAGATAAATAGTTGTTGTTTTTGAAGTTGCAAACAGTTGAATGTTATGGGTGTTCTTTGAAAGTTCAGGTGTTGTTTTCTGCTGTGGGAGGAACGAAGGGATTCTGATCTGATGCTCTTCCTGCAGGAGCCTCTGCTGTTTAAGGAGAACTCGGCTCTGCTCTCAGGGGGAGGTCGTTTCTTCAACGCCTCCTTCCAGGTGGCGGCCTGCACGTCGGTGGGCTGCGGACCCTGGAGCCCCCCGGTGCTGGTGCTGCCCGCCTCAGGTAAACAACAACACACTCAGGTAAACAATAACATCCCAGGTAGACAACAACACACTCAGGTAAACAATAACATCCCAGGTAGACAACAACACACTCAGGTAAACAACACATTCAGGTAAACAATAACATCCCAGGTAGACAACAACACACTCAAGTACTTCACACCTGACATACAATACGATACGATAATACTTTAATGGTCAGATCAAGTCTGAAATGCTCCTTGCTTCACAGCAGCTCCATGTGTGACATCAACAGACAAACATAAAGACACAATACATGAACAACAAACAACAAACATTGAACATAACAGCAGGATCATTGAGAGGAAACCTGCTCAGAGAGCCTTCAGCGTGCATTTGATCTGGACTCAGCTCTGTGTTCACTGAGAGGACTGACTGGAGCACAAAGGATGCTTCAGGCTGACTTTATTGAATCTCCATTAGATGGTAGCAGTTCATATTCTCTGCTCAGAGCATGCTTTGGGTCCCAGAGGATGCTGTTGGTCAGCCTCACAGGTTATTATGGTCTGCTGAGTCAGAAAGTCTGACAGGGTGGACCAACAATCGCTGACGATGCATCTGTTCCCTTTGTTATTGTGTGATGTTGTGATGTGTCGGCCCCTCAGTGCACGTGTTGCCCCAGCGGAGCCACATGTGGGTGGGGCTGCTGCTCGGCCTGCTGCTGGCCACCGTCATCGGGCTGCTGCTCACCGTGGTGGCTCACCGCCGAGAGAAAGAGACGCAGTTCGGGTAAAAAACACCTCATGTTCACATACAAACAAGCAGAGTGTTTATACTACCAATGTTTATATTGTGTGTTTGGAGCAAAGCCTGATATATCCTCTGTTTATTTGCTCAAACCCACCTCCACAGTCCTGCTCCAGAAACTCACTCGAGCACATAATGTGGGTTCTTCCCCCGCTGAAAATAGTCCCTAACAATCAGTTTGTTTGATATAAACCACAGATGTTAAACATGAAACTATATACTTGTATTTTTAAGATATACTGCTTCATGGGCTTAAAGTTGGTAGCCTATTTTGAAGTACTGCATAAGTGACCCTTATTATGGAGACGGGTGAAATCAATAAAACATCTTTAGTTGCACAAAGATCTTGTGTTACATATTGCGCTGTAAGACGTATATTCGTAATTTCTCCAGACAGCATGAAACATGGCCAATATGAGCTGAGTTTAAGAACCCCTTTTAAAAAGTCCTGGAGACCTTTCCCCCTTTCCACGTCGTAGAGATAGCTTAGAGTAGATTACAGCCATGTGTAAATCATTGCCTATGCTGACAGCTTCTGACGAAACTACACTTTATAGAACTGAGTTTATTCTCTCCAAACTAGTGGAAATGCGTCCCATGTCTTTTTTTGAAACATTTTTGAAAGTTTGCTTAAAATGTTGTTGGAAATGGAAAGAAACACAACTTCATTGGTTTTGACCTATGGTTTTGACCTATGGTTTTGACCTATGGTTTTGACCTATGGTTTTGACTGGTGTTTTTCTACCTATTTTATAAACACATCTCATGTTCAGACTGAGCTCTAAATGCTTAACGAGTCTCTCTCTCTCTCTGTCTGCAGCTCGGCCTTCAAGCCTCCGGGTCAGGAGAGCTCCGTCTCTTTCACCGCGGCTCGCTCCTTCAACAGGAACTGTGCAGAGCTGCAGGACTCCACATGTGAGTGATAAATATACTTTACTGTGTGTGTTGCTCTAACTACAAAAAAACCTTTCTGTTTTCTGGGTTACATGCTCTCTCTGAATATCAAAACCACTCATGCAGACTTGGTGTAAATCCTAAAGTCAGAGCTATAAAGGAGAACAAGATAAGATGATTGATCCCAATTTGATAAATATAGAATTAGCATGCAGTAGAGTTTGAGTCAACATGCAGTCGGAGCCTCTTCTCTCTATCAGGACTGACTGTTCTTTAGCAGCCTGTTTACAGGAAACACAGCTGCCTGTATTGATGGACTGCACTCAGCCGGCCTGTATTTACCTGCCGCCTCTCAGCCAATTAGATCGTCCCTCTGACAAAACAACAACAACCCACTTTCTGTAACTCTGAGTGTGATCAGTGAAGCAGAAACACTACATATGTAAAGAGAACTCCCCCTCAGTGTGTCTGCATGTATAGAATAAAGCAATTGGTGTCAAGTCTGAAAAATATTCTCAAGGGATGTCACCTGAGCCGGCTTCTGTTGAGAACTGTTGCATCACAAACCATAGAGGGTGCAGGAATGAGTCCCAATACCCAGAAATGAGTCAGCATTTGACCACTTCCTGTTCCCTTGTCTTGAAGTCCATTTTTGTTCAAATGTGTGTGATTTTTGATTAGAAGAATGAACAATCGTCTGTGGAGATTTTAACGCTATGTCCTAGGATATCAAATACATCAGACGGTGCTGCAGTTTTTTTTTGATTGCCTAACGGTTGCTTTTTACCTCTAGCGATTTCACTTCTGCTTCAAAAATCATGAATTCTTATCACACAACTGTTATAGGGAGTGTGATGAAGTGTGTGTGTGTGTGTGTGTGTGTGTGTGTGTGTGTGTGTGTGTGTGTGTGTGTGTGTGTGTGGTGTGTGTGTGTTGTGTGTGTGTGTGTGTGTGTGTGGTGTGTGTGTGTGTGGTGTGTGTGTGTGTGTGTGTGTGTGTGTGTGTGTGTGTGTGTGTGTGTGTGTGTGTGTGTGTGTGTGTGTGTGTGTGTGTGTGTGTGTGTGTGTGTGTGTGTGTCTCCCTCCAGTGGACAGTCTGGGTATAAACGAAGACCTGAAGAACAAACTACAGGACGTCCTGATCCCAGAGAGGCTGCTCACACTGGGACACATGCTGGGGAAAGGTCACACACACACACACACACACACACACACACACACACACACACACACACACACACACACACACACACACACACACACACACACAGGAAGTCAGTCAGAGTTGGGGGTGCGGGTGCTAGTGGAGCCTCGCAGATGGGGGTGCTGCAGCCCCCTCAGCACCCCCCCCTTCCAGCGTCCATGCACACACAAGATATCATTTTCACACACACACATATATTCTAACAGACATCTTTTCACATTGAATTCTTTAACACTTGACCCCCTCTTTTGACCCTATTGACCCTTTTTGTTTGTGTTTCTTTGTTTTTATCGTCTGTCAATTATTTATACATTTTCTGTCACTTTCGCTCCCTTGTTCGTAAAACAAAAAATTGCTATTTGTATAAAATATATCTGTTAAACTGAAATCAATTAACACACTAAGACATGTTTTTTAAAATGGTTTAAAAGTCTGAAAATATTAGAAGTAGAAGCCAAACAGAAGAGAGACAACTGAATAATAAAAAACTGATATTAAAGTGTGTGTAATAAATGTGTGTGTGCGTGTAATAAAGGTGTGTGTTGATGTGCAGGTGAGTTCGGCTCGGTGCGGCAGGCCTTCCTGAAGTCAGAGGACTCGTCCGTCTTAAAGGTGGCGGTCAAAGTGCTGAAATGTGAGTCTGGCGTTTCTTCTTCTTTGGTTATTAATGTAGCAGCAGGTGCAGTTTGGCTTTCCATAAGTAAATAAAAAAACATATATCTTAGTGTGTGTGTGTGTGTGTGTGTGTGTGTGTGTGTGTGTGTGTGTGTGTGTGTGTGTGTGTGTGTGTGTGTGTGTGTGTGTGTGTGTGTTGTGTGTGTGTGTGTGTGTGTGTGTGTGTGTGTGTGTGTGTGTGTGTGTGTGTGTGTGTGTGGTGTGTGTTGTGTGTGTGTGTGTGTGTGTGTGTTTCCTCCTCCAGCTGACATCACTTCATCAAGTGACATCGAGCAGTGTCTGAAGGAGGCGGCCTACATGAAGGACTTCCACCATCCCAATGTCATCCAGCTCATAGGTACACACACACACACACACACACACACTACGGCACGGTCACATGACTTTACGTCCCCACCGCTAAGCTTCACATCACATGACCCTTGGTTAGGCCGTGCAGTTTGATTGACACCCCTTCCCGTCCAATAGGAGTGAGCCTGCACCGGCGTCACGGCCAGCGGCTACCGATCCCGATGGTGATTCTTCCCTTCATGAAGCACGGAGACCTGCACACCTTCCTGCTGCTGTCCCGCCTCGGAGAACACCCTTTCGTAAGAGAGAACATTTACAGGAACATTAGTTACAGGTTCTTCAACAGTGCAGCATACAATATACTTCAAACATAAAAAGACATAAAATAGTGCAATTAAAAAAAAAATGCAGGAATTAGTAGACAATGTACATTTAAATAGAACAAGATAAAACATGATGTAAAATTAAATATTGTACAGTTGAATTTAATACTGCTTATGGTAATAATATATAAATATGTGGATTGTTAACAGATGTATGTGCTATAAACCAATGAATGGGATCCACAATCACAATTTTATTCCCTTCTGCTTACGTTTGATTTAAAGATTTATGAATAAAGACTTTATTATATGAGAAAAAACAACAGAAAATGTAATGGATGACTGATGGGAGGTTTTAGGGATATAATCAAATGTTCTTCCACCTGTGCGGACGTCTCTTTGTGTCCCTCTTTCAGGATCTGACTCTGCAGATGCTGCTGCAGTTCATGTTGGACATCGCTCAGGGGATGGAGTACCTGAGCAGCCGGAGCATCATCCACAGAGACCTCGCCGCCAGGAACTGCATGTGAGTCCACCAATCAGCTCACAGAGTCCAACAACCAGCTCACAGAGTCCACCAATCAGCTGACAGAGTCCACCAATCAGCTGACAGAGTCCAACAACCAGCTCACAGAGTCCACCAACCAGCTGACAGAGTCCACCAACCAGCTGACAGAGTCCACCAATCAGCTGACAGAGTCCACCAACCAGCTCACAGAGTCCACCAATCAGCTGACAGAGTCCACCAACCAGCTCACAGAGTCCACCAACCAGCTGCCAGAGTCCACCAACCAGCTGCCAGAGTCCACCAATCAGCTGACAGAGTCCAACAACCAGCTCACAGAGTCCACCAATCAGCTGACCGAGTCAAACAACCAGCTCACAGAGTCCACCAATCAGCTGACAGAGTCCACCAATCAGCTGACAGAGTCCACCAATCAGCTGACAGAGTCCACCAATCAGCTCACAGAGTCCACCAATTAGCTCACAGAGTCCACCAATCAGCACCAATCAGCTCACAGAGTCCACCAATCAGCACCAATCAGCACCAATCAGCTCACAGAGTCCACCAATCAGCACCAATCAGCTCACAGAGTCCACCAATCAGCACCAATCAGCTGACAGAGTCCACCAATCAGCTGACAGAGTCCACCAATCAGCTGACAGAGTCCACCAATCAGCTGACAGAGTCCACCAATCAGCTCACAGAGTCCACCAATCAGCAACAAATCTAAATATTAAAAACAGAAACACCTGAACATCACATGGGGGTTTTATGATTGACAGTCAGGCTTTCAGTCCACGCTTCCTCAAACAGACAGAAAGTTGCTTGTATTTTCTTATTGAAATCACCAATAAATGTGTGTGTGTGTGTGTGTGTGTTGCAGGCTGAATGAGAACATGACGGTGTGTGTGGCAGACTTCGGGCTCTCTAAGAAGATCTACAGTGGAGATTACTACAGACAGGGTTCAGTCTCTAAACTCCCTGTGAAGTGGATCGCTCTGGAGAGCCTCGCAGACAACGTGTACACCACACAGAGCGACGTGGTACTGACACATACACACGCACACACACACACACACACACACACACACACACACACACACACACACACTCTGTGACCTAGGATTTTCATCGACATAACTACACTGTAGCTATGTATGTATGACAAATAAAAGCCTTGAACCTTGAACACACACACACACAGACACACACATACTCACAAACACACACACCACACACACACACTCACTCATACATATACTCACACACATTCACAGACAACTTTATTTTTGACTGTCATTTTACAAAAGTTATTTTGGATCGGATGTCATTTTTAGTCTCTTTCTGGTTCTTCTTTCCATTTGTGGTCATTATGAGTCTCTATTTAGTCATTTCATTTTGATGTGTGTCTCTTAGTGGTCATTATGTGTCATTTGAGTTCACTTAGTGTCTCTTTTTGAGTTTCTTTGTAGTTATTCTGTTAATGCTTTTCAGTTATGAATGACATGGAAATGCATAATTATATATTTTTTGATCTGTGTGTGTGTGTGTGTGTGTGTGTGTGTGTCAGTGGGCGTTTGGCGTGGCGATGTGGGAGATCATGACTCGAGGTCAGACTCCGTACCCCGGCGTGGAGAACTCCGAGATCTACGAGTATCTGATCAAAGGAGAGCGACTGAAGAAACCTCCAGACTGCAGAGACGACATGTGAGTCTGAAACATATTTATATATATTACACACACTTTTTCACCTGGTCACTGCTTTTCCCCGTCAGCATTGATGTCATACATTTTATTTGTGGCTTTTCAACAACAATACTTTATATAGTGACTGTTAATGTTTGACGTTGGTGCCATATTGTCTTAGTGAACAGATTTTGTCAACGTTTTTGTGAGCTAAATGTACACTATTCTACCAAACTTCACACGCTAACAAGTGACTTTTAAAATGTTTTAAATCAATCATCACAAGGTCTGTAAAAAGGACAATACATGCACACACACACCACACCACACCACACACACAACACACCACGCACCACATCTTTTGGATATTCTTACACAATACCTCCTGCATTAATGTCCCACAAATCAGGATGCTCGGGGCAGCTGTTTCTACTAGCTAGCAATGACATTGGTACTGGTTTCATTCTTTTAAATTCAATTCAAAGTATTAAAAAAGTCAATGTAGGAACCCTTATAGTAACTGTTATCATGTTTCTTCCATTTATCCTTCTTCTGCTTCTTATTCTATCGTCTCCTCCTCATCGTCTTCTCCTCCTTCTCTTCTCCTGTCAGTTATGAGATCATGCACAGCTGCTGGAGTCCCGTCCCTAAATGTCGGCCCAGTTTCCAGCACCTGATTGGCCAGGTGGAGGCTCTTGGGGGCAGCCTGTCCCCCGCCCCCCCGCTGAAGGAGCCTCTGCTCTACGTCAACCTGGAGGGGGAGGAGGGGGAGCCTGGAGGAGGATGTGGGGCCGACGGGGGCGTCAGATGTCAGGGGGAGGGGATGGAGGCGGGGAACCAGAGCTGGAGCATCCCATGGCAGATCCGAGCGGAGGAAGAGGAGAAAGACTGGCTGATGGTGGGGTCAGGGGTCGCCCTCGCTATCGGGGGAGACTACAGGTACATCATCGGCCCCTGTGGAGCCCCTGAAAGAGAGGAGGAGGAGGAGGAGGAGGAGGAAGGATCTGGAAACAGAGGGGACACGTTACAGGAGGAGGGCAGAGACGATGAGGACGACGCCGTCATTAACGTCTGAAAAATCACAGCGCTGCTCTGATTGGACATTGTTTAGTTATCAGAGAGGGACGCTTGATTTGTGGCGCTCGATTTGTGGCGCTGAGCAGCAGCAGGCGGGTGGAGACGGGACGGATTCTCTCTGCTGAAGGTACAGAGCCCGGCACACAATCAGTCCCTCCGATAACTCACTGATACTCCGTGTTCTGCTGGGACTTAAAGCAGGGGGAGTTGGATAAAGGGTCACAAAAAGGATTGAAATCACCCAACAGCCGTCAATGATAATAATAATAAGATCGGTGTAATATCATTTATATTACCATGTTGGATAAACCTGAAATGAACACACATCAGGTCAGTTTTAAATCCTAAAACCTTAAGTTGTTATGTTTTGATTTAGGTCAGTACCTCCAATAACTCACTGATACTCTGTGTACGACTGGGTGTTAAAGCTCAAAGACACAGGAAGAGTTTAATTAAGGCTCAAAAAAAGGATTGATCACTCAACCAGCAGTTAATAATAATATCAGGTCGATATCATCGTAACAAGTTTGATGATAGAAATAGCTGCTCTGCTGATAGTCAACACGAATCAGCTCCTTTTCCGTTTTCATTCAGGTCAGTATCCATAAAATCACGTGTAATTAATCTATTTATAAAATAAAAGCTCTTATCCAGAAATGTAAAACGACTCGGCGGCGCACCAGGAAGCTGTCTCTACGAATGGTAACAATGCAATAACTAAACAAACAATATTCTTTGAACCTTTTTTGGTCTAACAGTTAATTATTAATTGAACCGCGACCCTAAATAATGCTGTCCGTTTCACATTTAAAACACAAGAAACAGGAGAAATATTAAGTAGCCACCTCATTTTTTAACTTTATTAGGAATCCACCCTTAACAAGGAGCCGACTTACACTGGATTTAATCTATATCATGGAGTTATTTTGTTATAATTGACTTTTCCGCGCACGTAAAGGAAAAAGTGAAATACCGTGCAATAGATGGAAATGTTAAAAGAAACAGCAGCAATTTTATATCGTGAAAAAGCAGGAATGAAAGACAAAAGTTCAGATGTGAAATGAGAGCATGACTAGTCCACTTAAAAGACAATACATCAACACACAACACATTGTTCATATAAGCTTCTAAAATGAGTGTTTGTGATAATGATCCATATTATTGATGATATTCTTGGCCTTTGAACAATGTGAAAATCAGGTCTACTCGATCAGCATATCCGAGACATTTCTCTACGCCTAAAGTATGCTAATGTTTTATATCGTCAACTTCAATAGAGGATAAGGGCCACATGTGATTTATTTTTTTCGGACTTATCACAGATTTTTTTTTTCTTTTGCGTTCTGAGATTGAATTTGGAATTCTGACTTTTTCTTGGAATTCTGACTTTTTCTTGGAATTCTGACTTTTTTTTGGAATTCTGACTTTTTCTTAGAATTCTGACTTTTTTTGGAATTCTGACTTTTTTCCAAAAATGTAGACTTTTTTTGGGAATTCTGACCTTTTTTTTTTTAGTCTGACTTTATAGGGGATTCTGACTATTTCTTAAAATCTGACAATTTTTTCCTCAAAATTCGGACTTTTTCTTAGAATTCTGACTTTTCCTCGGAAGTCTTACTTTTTTTGTCTTCGGAATACTGACTTCTTAGATCTCTTAGAAATCTTTTTTTTATCAGATCCCAAAAACTAAAATCCCATTTGGCCCGTTAATCCTCTCCCCAAACCTTCCCCTCTGAACCCTGTAGACATTGATGCAGCTCGAAAGCCTTACATCTACTTGACAGCCTAAAGGCAAAAGAGTGGAGGTTGTTATATATTCACCAAAATATCAAAGTATTTATTTAAGTGCAATAACCTTCTGTATCAACATTTGACTGGAAGCACTTTTCATGCATTAAACCATCATTATCTCATAATGATGAAAAACATTCTCAAAATATCTACTTTGTATATAACACGTGTTTTTTCTCATTAAGTCTATAAGCTTCAACAGCCAGTAAGTATAACTTAAAACCATGTGAACAGACTTTTGTCCAATCTCCATGCATTGCTTCCTAACTAGTTTTCCTGTTAAGTGACTGTTTAGTCTTCAGTCTATCTAACTCGTGGTGACAGGAAGCTTCTACTAATCTGAAGCGCTGAATAAACCGTGTGAATCTTGTTTCATTTGGAGTTCAAGGGATCGTTGATCTTTTCACAGACACTAGCTTGACAATATTTTAGTTTAATTCAACTTTATTCACCTTCATTTTGTGTTTCTGATCAGCGTTATTATTCAGTCTTGACGTGAAAATAATAGAAAAAGTTAACATTATATCTGAGTCCCAGTCTTTCTGGTTACTAAAGCAATTTGTCACTCAACTGAAATTGTAATTGCTTATATTTGGATATGGATTTTGCGCAAATATTATTACTAAATGTGCTTATTTATCAAATGAGGTGCTTTTCAGTGTCTTGCATCACGCTAAATTAAGGTCAGTAACTTGTAAGACATTTGAAGACTGGTTCAAATGTTGGCATTTCTTCTGTTTTGAGGAAGAATTTGTCATTTTAATTTTTAGAGCAGAAACATGACATTATTTAAACATTTTTTAGTTGGAAACATGTCATTTTTTTTAAGCACAATTGTCAAAACGGCAAGAGTTTTAATGTGAAAATATGCAGTCATTTTGTCGTCTATGGCACAAAACCTGACATTTTTTTTAATTGTTGGCCAAAAACACAAGAACTTAGAGCTACTTTAATGTATTAGCGCTGCAACGATTATTTGATTACTATGAATAAATCCTCTTTAAATTAACTGATGAAATTATTAATCATGTGTTGTCGCCCTAAAACGTAATTCTTTTTATTATTTTCATAGAAATGATTTATCGAAGTTTCAAATAACCATTGCAGCACTAATTACATTTAGGCGTGATTTTCATACTCATTGCAACTATCTTTTAGGGCATTTTGTATTTAAGTTTGTACTGTGCATTTCACCTAATAGATGTGTGTTTAATACATGCACAGTGAACAGAGTGGGGGCAATGGGGGGGGCATTAGGGGCCCACTGCACCGTTACGGCCCCTGCAGTGTGTTGATCCGGCCCTGTTGTAAATAAAGTTGTGCATATTTGAATTCTGCTGCTCTAAAATGACTCACTTTTCCAGACTCTCTAACATTGAAATAAAGCTGTTAATGTTTTTAATTACTTGAAGCATGTCATGGGAACCCTGCACACCCTTATCTCTTAACTATAGGATGTATACTATAGAGATGTCATTATGTATGTAGAAATCTGGATGTAATGTGGGTTTATAGCTCTGACTGTAAAACAGTTTATTTTCCGCCCTGATAATTAAATATAACTGTACCTCGACTTGTCTGTCTGCACCCCTCATGTCGGGATATCAAGGGACCGTGTGTTTTAATGTACCTGACGTTTTGTATGTTGATGTAGTCACACACTGAAGTCCTCACCTGTCTGTCTACCACTGACTTCAGATCTGTACAGAGATTATTTGAGAGACTCGTGACGAATGAATAAAGTGTTATTTGTGTCACATTGATTTATTTTGTATTGTTTCACACTGTTACCTTTAACTTTATAGTCAGCTGGTGAAGAGATGAGAAACACAATGTTACAAGGATAAAAGCACGTTCGCTTCCTGATATAAAAGGTCCTTTAGTAAATGTTCTTCATAAATAGAGGTGGAAGAAGTACTCAGATCTTGTACTTGAGTAGAAGTAGAAGTACTCAGATCTTGTACTTGAGTAGAAGTAGAAGTACTCAGATCTTGTACTTGAGTAAAAGTAGAAGTACTCAGATCTTGTACTTGAGTAAAAGTAGAAGTACTCAGATCTTGTACTTGAGTAAAAGTAGAAGTACCAGAGTGTAGGGATACTCTGTTTCAGTAAAAGCCCTGCATTCAAAAATGTTCCTCAAGTAAAAGTAGAAAAGTATTCTCATCAAAATATAGTTAAAGTAGCGACAGTAAAAGTAGTCATTGTGCAGATTGGTCCATTTCCGAATAATATATATGATATGTTTTATAATGATTGATCATTAAAGTGTTCTCAAAGCTGGTAAAGGTGCAGCTAGTTTGAATGACTTTGTATACTGCAGGGTAGCTTGTGGATTTACTCCAGGTGGAACTAAAGTCTGATTTAAGACTTATATTTCACATCATTCATCCACATCTGTGAAGTAACTAAAGGGATTAAATACATGTAGAGGAGTAAAAGTACAATGCATATATCTGCTACTTTTGGAAAATGTTAATATATTATTAATCTGAACCCTAATTTACCTTTTCTTGCCCTGAACTCCATTTTATTTATCATTAATTAGATTTACCCGTAATTAATGTTATTTTCACGCCACCTACCTCGTCTTCAATTATCTTGTGTAATGAACTATTCCATACTTCTTTTATAAAGTAGTTGTGTATACTTCTGAATGTGTCTACTTATTTCTGTCTCTTTGCTGCTGCACCTGGGGATCAATATGGTCTCATCTCACTGTAAACCAACCTCTTTACATGTAACATGAGTCTGAATACATCTAGATATACACTCTCTTAAAAGGTGTTTATGTCAATGCTGTTATTTATTTTCTCAGCACGTGTTTCTTGTTTGATTCCTGGGATAATATGAGTCACTGTGACATGTCGTCCTACTAAGAGCTCTTTCTCTTCAGCCAAGAATGATCCGGAAACCCTCTCACCATCATGAGTCTCACCAACTTTAGGGCTATTTTTGGAGCGATAAACAAATAAATACGTCATAAAAGACCTGTGTCAGTAGAAGTCTTAAGACCTTTTAATATACTGCAACAAGTATAAATCATGCATTCTTAATTGTATTCTTAGTAGTCATAATATCATGTAATAATCATGAAAATCTAAAGGATAAAACATTATGGACACACTATGCAGCCAGTCTATTTAGCTGGTACACTATATTATATACAATGCAGTAAAATGTTAGCATGTTTGCATGTGAATGTATTTCATGTCGTACAGTGCTTGATTACATCACTGCAAACGAAAAAAAAGAAGCTATTTTGCTCTATATAAATACAAAGGACTATAAACACACACACACACACACCTCTGCAAGACGATCAATTAGGAGCTCACGTGGGTTTATTGATTTTAGTGCGTGACGTCATCAGGACGGCCTTTGTCTGAACAGTAGCAGCATTAGCATCAGTCACCTGGCTAACAGCAAACCTGCGAACTACCTGGTTCAATAAAGCCGAGAATGCTGATAACAGTTCGCTAAATGTCACTGTAGTTCATTTTGTATTTACCTTTATACATCGGCTCTCGGACTGAGGATGACGTAAAATGAAACAAATTATGAAAAACAAACAAAAACGTAAGAATTCAATCAATTGTCATTATGCGCATGCGCCATAATCCAATCCCGTGCCGCAATATACGTGAATGCGCAGGCTACCGTTACATTTAAATCAAACGACGGCGGTTGCCGTCAGTTAGGTTAAAATCTTTAACGTTATTCTTTCAAAAATAATCACGCAAAATAGTCCCCAAAACGCTGCGGTTGTCAAAGTAACATGATAAACATTGCCGGTTGACAGACAAACACTTAATTTCAGCTATAAATGTAGTGTTTTATTCATTATGTGAGTAGCTAGTTGTGTGTACTATCTGTATACAAATATATAATGTATTTAAACCGATGTAGTTCGGTTGACCGTTAGGCTAAAAACGGCCGTTAGATAACGCTATCACGTTAGGCCACAACCAGCAGCTCCATCGTGGCTGATCCCTTTGTTTGTAACAGAGAGGGGAAACATTTCTCCATTGCGGCCCGTGGGTCCGACCATATATCGCACCGATAACCACATTGAAACGTATCACATTGACATGTTTCCATTTTGGTAGGCCTATATGTATAAGAGCCGTGTATCAAAAATAACGCCGACATTAACGGTGTCGTTCAGCCTCTTCACTAGCTGGGTGAAAACATCATGGAGTCTGTCTGCTGAAATGTGGCCGAACATGAGCAGTCAAATACGGAATCATAGCTCGTGATTACCACAAGCACAATTGTTTAAAACGCAAATATGCAATGTATTCCGTTTAAATCTACCGTGATCTGTAAATAAGTCCACAAATCACAAGCTAAACGCTTCCATTAGTTGTACATGGATCTGGCTGGGTGGAAACATCATGGAGTCTCGGTCTGCTGCTGCTGTTACAGTCTGAAATGTGGCCGAAAATAAGCAGTCAAATACGGGATAATGGCTCACGATTATCTCAAGCACAGTTGTTTAAAACCCATTCAAATTATACGAGTCTATGTTGTGAAACGCCACAATAATTTAGAGTCCATAAGCAAGCAAGAAGCGAGGCCAGATTTGCATGTAATGAACCGACGCTGTTTTAAACCGGAGTTAACCGTTTCTTTGCCACAGTGGTTTAAACGCATTTATGCAAAGTATTCAGTTTAAATCCGCCATGATCTTTGAAGAAATCCCACCAATCACTTGCTAACGTCTTCCATTACTTTCACATGGATCTGGTTGTTTTGAATATCCCGTATATTGCAGTAGTTTTGACCATAAATCTCCTGCTGTTTGTACTGGAAACATTCCCACCAGCTTCCCTCCTTAGGCTCTGTGTTTAAAATCAGTTGTATCCCATTTTGACGAAGGTAACACCGGAAGTAACTATAATCTGTATACATGAGGAAAATAACTGTCGGTCGTAGCGTCTGTTTGCAGCATCAGGAAGTCACAATATTCCAGTAAAAAGTCCATTAGGAAGAGAAACATCTACGGAACAGAAAACACCATCCCGCTCCACCGCTCTTCCCCCGCATATAACGGACGATATGCCCGGGTGTTGATGCAGACGAGTTTTGAACCAGGTGGCGGCAGCAAGATGGCGTCCGAGGCTGCGCAGCACCGAAGAAGACTGGCGGTGACGTATCAGTGCAGAGACACCGCATGCCTTTTTCCCCCGACCTCATTTGAGAAAACATCCACCATGTCGACTGGGTTTATACGACGGGAAACACATGGATTAATGTCATAACGTCGAAATACGTGATCTGTTGGACTGCTTAGAAGGTAATCCGTGTGCTGTTAGTGTTGCACATGGTCTCAGTGGGTCCAAACAGACTGTAGTGTTTGGTGTTACATGGGAAGCCATTACTGGGCTCAGCATCAGGCCTGCTGCTGCTAGCTAGCTAGCTGAAGGCTCTGTAAGAACTGCTTATGCATTCAAAGTTAAACATATCAAGAAGACACTAATCAAAAGTGATTGTTTTCTGTTGCAACATTAGTTTTCCTTAACTTAGCCAAACTAAAAATAGGTGGGTTAGGTTGTCATGCCGCTACATGGCATTAAGCATGTGCTAATAGGATATTCAGGGTTTGGTGAATTTATTGTAAATGTATTCCAACACAACCAGTTTTCCCTAACTTAGCCATACAAAAAAAATTATGTTTCATTTAGTTCAGTTTATATGGACTAACATGGCAACACATCGCGTAGTCAAAGCATGTGATACAACAAATCGAGTTTAAGCATGTTATAATGAAGGATATTTAGGGTTAGGGAAGTTACTGTAATTGTATTCTGATACAATGGTTATTCAATATATTGCGTTGTATTGTGATATATCGCTAACAATGTCATAGTAGGCTTTAAATATCAACATGTGCATCAGGTTTTAAAAGTTTATTTATGTGTCCTTAAACTACTTCCTGACTCAGTTTACTTTATTACGTTAGAGTAGAACAAGTTAAACAACTGAATGTAGATTACAACACTGCTAGCTAGCTAGGTTGTAAGTATTACAACCTGCAGTACTTTAAATGGCCTCTTAAGACTGGCTTAAAAATGGGGCAAACGCCATATAACAGCATGGTAAAATGGCCAACGTTACTGAAGAAATATACATGTTTAAAAGTTTATAGCGTATTTACCCTATTTCAAATAACCAAATCCAAGCATCACGAAAATAACAGGCCTACAGATAAAGACAAGAGTAAAATACAGATAAAGACTTGACAAATAAATATACTCACGACTACTTGGTAATTTGCTTTACATAGTGACAGAGCAAAAATATGGATGTATATGCTGAGTGATATTGATATTTAGGGTAAATGAAATGACTGCTTACTAGGGTTGAGTATTGGCAAGAACCTGGCAATCCAATACACATCATGATACAATTGTTATTCAGCATATTGTGTTGCATTGCGATATATCGCATACAATATCATAGTAGGTTTTGAATAACATACATGAGGTTTGAAGTTGTGCGCCCTTAAGGTACTTCCGGTCTCAGTTTACTTATTTCGTTGGAGTAGAAAAGTTAAATGACTGAAAATAGATTACAATACTGCTAGCTAGCGTTCAGGAGTTTTAACCAAGCGGAAGTACCGTAACCTGCAGTACTTTGAAAGGCCACTTGAGGCTGGCTTAAAAAATGTAGCTACCGCCATAGAGCGCCATGGTAAAAATTGCCAATTTACTAAAGAAATATACCTGTTTACAGTCTGGGATAAAAAATGTTTTATGATCTCTATAGCGTATTTACTTACCCTTTTCCCAGAACCCAAATCCAAGCTTCTCAATGATAAAGTAACAAAGACGAGAAATAAATAGTTACTGCTCCTTGATAATGGTGGTTGTTAACCTGTTAAGCCCCATGCCCCCGGCAGTGGCGGCGCTGGGGTAGGCTACAGCCATACCAAGAAATGGCTTAGCCCCACCTCAGCCCCACCATGAAAAATGATGTTAAAGTAAGCAAATTAAATTAAATAATAAGCAAATCTAAATGTTGAGAACACGGCTTGCGAAAATATACGGGTCGTGTCCACAACACACAAACTGATCCTGCTGTAACAACAAGTGCACGTTACTGATGCAATATGGTTGAGACCATTCGGGGTTATGCTAGAAGAGGGGTGCAAGGAATAGTCTAAGTAGTGGGGGAGTTTTATACACTAAAGGTGTGGAAATTCTCTGGCGTTATAATATCAGCGCTGCCGCGGTCAGATCAAAATGCCTCCGAATGCAATTTGAATAGAGTCAGACCTACAGCCAATCAGAGCAACGAAAAGTTGGGTCTGCGTCATGCATTAGTGATTGAGATCAATCGGAACCGCCATTCAGTATCCCCATTGGATCTTCAACGTGTACTATCATACGTCACGTTCACAGTGATCCCTTTTTATTTACTACAAGACAAATGTGCCGTTTTATTTCACACTGTTCCATTTTGATTGAGACAGGGAAATAATCTAAACCTCACACGTGGCGTTTCACTGTCAAGGGGGGCGATATAGCGTGTATGTAATTACATTGCAAATACTGACTTGAGCCCCACCACTGTATGGGTTAGCCCTACCATAGATTACCCAACAAAAATACTCTGGCGCCGCCACTGGCCCCCGGTACCGGAGACTAAACGCAACATCTTGCAAGAAACAGCGTCTGAGGGCTTCTTAACATTTAACAAACTATGAATGTATCATACCCACTTAACGGGAAGAAACTCAGCTATCAGACAATATGACATTTTTTTACCGAAACAAAACACAACTCTAACGCCAAGCCTCTGAATTAGCACTAAGCGAAGGAGTGCTAACGCACATAACTCACGGTAGAAATGTGTTATACTTCATCGATTCTGCACAAAGATATCATATGAAAGCTGAGATTCCACAGATTCCAATGGTATAAGTATCATCACTGTGCGAAAAAAAAACTCAGGGCAGCAAAGGCGAAACCAGACAACACACAACTTAGCTTTACAGGGCCAAAACGGCAAATACGTCTTACCTTTGCTGTTTTCTGATCAAAAGTTGTGTTCAATGGCATTAAAACGCATAAAAACGCTGCTGAAGTTAATCCAATGTGTCTGTGTCACTTTGAAATGATTACTGATAATCCATCATTAACATTTATGTCAAAAACGAGTTTTCATATATAGCTGCTACGAGAGTGTATGAGAGCTTCCGGTTTTGGGCATGCTGCGCATCATTCACCAATGGTAATGTTTAGATGGATTTATGAACTTCCCCTCGATTCTATTGGCTCTAACGGTTTAAAAGAGGTGTCAATCACCAAAATCGACCGATGGGTTCCAGAGATATGGAAAATACACCCAAATGACCCCAGAAGTGGGTTTTTTTTCTAAACCTCTCTAAAAAGGTCAAATGTCACTTGTTTTTGCATCAATCTTGATACAGGGTAGTTATTATATGTTATAGTTTGGATTCCTAAAACTTTTAGTCTACTATCCCATCATTCAAGGGTGGTTTTCACTATAAGTAATGTTTTTCTTTTTGACTATGTTCAGTCTGAATTTGCTTTAAAATAAAAACATCTATATTGATTCTGACTATTCTACATCCAACACACAGGTGTATCATTGCTTTGAGAAAAAAGATTATTAATTTACCCCTTTTTATAAGTGAAGTTATAGTCATTTCTTCTGGGAATGTCATTTTCGAGCCTGAGACCTGAAAAACAGGCTTGAGGCTTAACAGGTTAAACAGCGGGAATATAGCACTGGACAGGTTGTGTAGGTAGGTGTTGTTTCCTCCTCTGAAACTAATGAAATTAGCAATTTATTTTAAAGACCATAGAGATTAACTTCAGTTTATGGTTATGAAGAAAGATCTCATTCATTGCAACAATGTGGCTCAGTTAAATCTCACCGTATAGCAGAAATAATTCCCCCAAAGCTCAATTTGCAGTGTATTGAAAGTAAAGCAGAATAAACTAGTCAGTATCCTCCCTTCATCAATGCCACAAGGGCCAAAAGAGACACCAGAGCTTGGTGGTTGTGGAGGCTTGAACTGTGCATGCTCTCATGCTACGCTGTGACACTTTCAACAACACACAGCTACAATTATCTCTCTTGTTCTGACTATGTTGGTAAAGAAAGGGAGTATATGGGATTAATGGTGCAGTGTACTGAAAATGCTATAACCAATTTTACAGCAATTTTTTCTTTTTAGGATGCTGTCCCAAACCATCGTACAAATGTATAAAAAGCGGGATCCTCCTGCCTTTTAGATGTCTGGGAGCTGTTCATGGCTTCTAAGAAGAAGCGAAAAGGAATGGTGTTCCATCAGGAAGGGGCAACCAGCCCTGTTGCGGCACCTGCCGCGGACCATCCATCTTCCCGCTTTGTTATTCCGACACTAGGGAAGGCAAGTGAAGGCGGTATGGAGCAAAGCAACTGTGCAACCAATGAAGAGGCAGATATGATGGGTAAACCCAACATGTACCCATATAAAGAACCGGTTAGGAATGCTGGTGGACTTGCTGCTGTGAAGCTTCTGTATAGTTCAAACCCTGAGCCAGGCAACCTCTCACCTGATAGCATCTGCAAAGGTATCAAAGTAACGCTGGACAACAATGGCATGTGGAACGAGTTTTTCAAATGCAAAACAGAGATGATTGTGACTAAACAAGGCAGCAGGATGTTCCCCTACTGCCGTTTTCGCATCTCCGGCTTGCAGCCATCTAGGAAGTATTCCTTGATCATGGACATTCAACTTTTAGACATCAGTCGTTACAAGTGGAATGGCAAAAGCTGGCAAGTTGCTGGAAAGGCAGAAAGTCATGGTAAGAGTCAACCATTCGCTCACCCAGAGTCTCCATCAACAGGAGAACACTGGATGAAAAATCCAGTGTCCTTTTACAAACTGAAACTTACAAACAACGTCTCGAACAAGAGGAGAACACCATCCTGCATCCGATGCACCGCTACTTGCCAAGACTGCATGTGATCCAAACCGAAAAAGCTTCTGAAGACATCAATCTAAAGGGTCGCAATCTTATGACATTCACTTTTCCCCAGACTGAGTTTATGGCAGTCACTGCTTACCAAAACCCACAGCTTTCCCAGCTTAAAGTCGACTACAATCCGTTTGCTAAAGGACTGAAGGAGGAGAGCTCCAGTCCATTGGGCCTAAAGCTGAAGTTGAACTCTGAAAAAGACTTGCACAAAGGTGGAGGCACGACAACCAATGAGCAACATCCCCTGAAGAAGAGCTTGAAGTCTTTGCTTGCAAACCATAAACCTAAAAGCTTAAAAGCAGTGGATGCAAAGCCTTCGGGTTCTAGTGATCTTCAGAAAAATTCCACTACAGATGAAGATCAATCAGCTGCCGGTGTGACTGGGGAATGTTCAGGGTAAGAGTTACACTTTGTAAAAGAAGATGGCATGCTTTTCACAATTGTACTAAATGTCAAATTTGCAAGTTGGCTATGTTTAAGAATTGACTCAGGTATTGTTTCATTGCTCTGTATCTAATAACCTGATGTCATTTTGTGAACTGCCGCATCTTACGTGCTTCCTCTAGTCGTCATCAAATGTTGCTAAATATGCATTTTTTTAAGATACTTTTACTCAATCAACACCATGTTTGCTCTCACATCGGTTGGATTATTGTCTCAGTTACAACTTTGCACTTTGATGGGTATCTTTGCATATATTTACAAACACGCTGTTCTCACATTCATCCTTCAGATTGCAATCATGTTTTGTGTTCGGCACTTGATTTAAATACAAAGCTGTGATAAAACAGGTACTTATTCCTGTGCCCACTATACTGTCGCACAACCAAGTAGTTGATTCCCCAGAATATATCTTTCTATGCATTGTTTTTCTAGTCAAGTTTGGCAAAGCCATTTACCAAGAGGATTAGCTTTTCCCGCATTTGTTGACTTCATATTAGATTGTTCAGTTTGAGGTAGGGCTGCACGATTTTGGGAAAAAATCTAATTGCGATTTTTCTGACAAATATTGCGATTGCATATTTGTTTTTAAGCGACCCAACGGAAGTTTATTGTAAAATGCGGCCATATCTCCGGCTAGGAAGGTCACATCAACGTGCTCCCGTCTCTAGCACCCCCGCAGCCCGAGCTACGAGTGAAAGAACTAAACTTACATGAAACTTCCGTTGGGTTGCTTTAAAGTCAAGCTTCAGTTTAAGATTCACCCTGTAATAGAAAACATGTGATGGAGCATTACTAACCTGACTCAGATGGTCTGTTTCACCAAACCATCTAGGAAAGCTCCATTGGAAGCCATTTGGAAAGGGCAGGCACTTTCAAAAATACTTGGCAGGTGATTGGATCACCTTTTATCATGGGCCACTTCTGATTGGTTAACAATGGCTGGTACATGTGGAGCACAGCACTTCTGATTGGTGTGGATGACTGACACACAAGAAGAACAAAAAAAAAGTTTTTAAAGAAATGTAAAAAAAAAAGAAAAGAAATGTTAAAAAAAATCGCAGGCTTTGCGATTTCATAATCGCATCATTTAAAATCGCGATTTCGATTTAAAATCGATTAATCGTTCAGCCCTAGTTTGAGGTAACCCATGTGTTTAGGACCTCAGAGAATATTTCCATAAAGTGAAATGTTTCTTATCTTCTTCAGGTTGTGCCACAAGATTTTGCACTGTCAAGGGAGCTGCCACAATTTTTATGGAGCTTCTGTTCGCAGCAAATGTCTGCCTATTGCGCCTGTAGTGTTAAAGTCCTTTTGTAAGATTGTGGGATGGTGCCTAATTTGCTAACTACAAATGCTGTTATTGTGTTGTTTCTTGTTTACCAGATGACATGCCAAAGCTTAGTTCTACAGTACATGGTGGTCTATTTTTCACTCAATAATGCCTATGACATTAATTGGATTTTTGTATTGTTTTGTTTCCTTCACCAGCAATTCACGTCCAGCTCAGAAGTTGTTTTCAGAACTTATCCGGGAGGCTCATGTTTCACTGCATAGATGCAACGTGGAGCAGCTGGCCATCACAAACGGCACCTCTCCTAGAACTGAGCAAACCCAAACTAAAACCACTGCTTTGAAAAGTAATGAACAAGATGTTCCCAGAAGGACAGTCGATCTGTCAAAACAAATAGTGCACCATCATCTGCAAAGAACGGTGAAACTGTTCAAACAAAGAGGAAAGTTAAGGAGAATAAGGACCATTTGAATTCAACAAACTGCAAAGACAATGTAAGGACTGATAGTTCTGAGTTACATAATGATTCTCCAGCAGTTTCCCAGAACTCCTCGGTGGAATCAGACCACCAACATCAGCTCAAAGCTCTATCAGAGGGAAAAGAAAAGCAGCATAAACGTCCAGTGCCCCTGCCTCTGCCAGCTCTTGCTCGTTTTTTGAAGCAGCATTCAACAAAATCTAAAAAGGCCAAGAGCAAGCAGGATTCTCCACCCCAAGCAATCCCATCTGAACTTTCATCTAATTCAAAGAGTTCTGCTGCAGCTCCCACATGTCCACAATCTGACCCCTTCGTTAAAGCAACTGATCCTTCCAAAGACCCTACTGGTGATATCACAAAATACAACAACCTGGCTTCTGGACATACTAGTGATCATCATCTGGATGAAATAGATTTAAATGTTACAGGACAAGCAGGTAAAACCGCCAATGAACAATCCAGTCCATCATGTCCAGATGACAATGCAACTACAGGCCCAAACGGACTAAGCACTGAAGATTTCCTGGCTTCTGTTTCAGTAACTGAATGCAACAGCCCAGAGGGACAAGATGGTACACCAGTGTTACCTACTTTTTATCAACCATTTTGTACCCTTGGGACATCTTTATCCACCATTTCGTCAACTCTTGCCACCTCCCTGAATCTCCTATTTGGTCACCCACCCATGACACAGTGTTACCTGCCCCAAACTTTTCACAAACCCAAACCATCAATGACTCCTCCACACTACCTTCAGACTCCCCTACTAGTAAGTCTGATTCTTTGCTACCTGACCCTGAGTGTTCTTCATTTGCTTTTGAGGAATTGTCACCTGCAAGCTCTCCAGAACCTTTACCTTCCCTGCCTCTCTCGTTAGCTCTAGAATTTGACTGCAGTACTTCTGAACCACCTCCACAAGCATTATCTCCTGAAGAGTTGCAGCACAGCGAAGCATCTGTGTTCAAATGGCATACAGTGTTACCTCTACCTAAGCCGTACATAGAAACTTCACTTACTACATTTCAGCCCACACCAGAGACTCTACCTTTAGTGTCTGTAGCTTCACCTCGTTTGCCTTCCCAAACACCCTCCCAATCTGAACCACAGGTTATTGACACCTCCACATCCATGGCTCCCCTTGATCCTGGTCCATCATTTCAAGAAAACGTACAGTTGCTGCCATTCCCTGCTCAATTGTCCCCCCTCGCGCTTCAGTTGCCGCTGTCTCCAACTTTTTCCTCCTTAGATGGAGATGGACTGTCACCTACGCCTTCAATCGCCGAACTTGTGTACTTTTTCTCCAACGATCATGACCTCGGGATGGAGTTTTCAAACACAGAGGCAATAGACGTTCCCTGCTCACCGCCGAGTAAAGTAGAAGCAAATGCACAAGAGCCTTCTCCGCAGGTGCAACTAATTCCAGCCAAAAGAACCTGCAAGCAGAAGAAGAAGTCCAGGCAGCGAAAGTTATTGGATGTAGATCAGGATATTGATCCCTCATACGGTAGAATGCATCCCAACCTGGAGGAAGTAGAAGAGCAGTTATTTATTTCATTCACTTCAAAGGTAAGAACTTACTGTTATATATTTTAATGTCTTTGGCATCCAGTTCCTAAAATAAAGCCATGAGTTGGCAAGATTGAAGTAATTGGCCGATATTAACACGCGCCCTTATAAATCGAGAAACAAATGCTTTGATGATAACAAGGATAAGATTCAGAAGTTTTTCCAAGTAGACATGGATATATTATAAGCATATTTAGCATTTTTCTAGTTAGTTCCTGTTTGGTGTAATGGAGCCTCTAGTTATACCAGTAACCCAATATTCAGGTTGGTAATGAAGGGGCTTACTCAATGTACTTTACAGAACATTTAAAACCAAACTCATATTTTAGGAGGCTCTCAAACTTCACCTTGCGGACTCCTCCGATGGACCGGAGTCACAGCCTCAGACAGCACCTGAGGGACCCGTGCTACAACAAACTACTGACACACCTGAGAACGGTAACACAGAAATGATCATTTGACTGAAATCGTATTACATTTCCCAATCGTTTAAAATGTGCAGATAAATGGTAAAGTAAGAATATGGATATCAGTTTAATCTGTGTGTAAGGTAGAGAGAAAGGATGTGTCTAGCCCAGCTTAGCCTAAAGACTGGAAGCAAGGGAAAGAGCATAACAAATACAAACTAACAGGTACTAGGGCTAACTTAAAGCCACTAGACCTAGAGGTTAACATACATTTTACAGGACTAGAAACTTTAATTAAACTAATTCTACCCAGAAACTGACACCAAACTAACTCTAAACTAGAAACTGACTCATTTCCTGGAACTACTAGCTAAGTTAACTGGACCAAGAGCGTTATGCAAGTTAACAGAACCTATAGCTAGCTTATGGCTGAACACCACTTGGTATCTAACAGGACGTAGAAGCTCAGTCCAACAAGAACAAGAAACAAGCTATAAAAACCTAATATACAATTTGTATTATGTGGAAGATCCTGTTTGGACTAGGCTTAGCTTGGCTAACAACGTCCAAGACATTTCAACAAGCTCAAAATGATCTGATCGTTAGTTTAAGGAAAAGTGAATAACATGACATTTATTTGTTCAGTAGAGACAACAGATGAAATTGAGAGGATCGCTGCCTTCGAGAAGATTCTCCTGAGAGACCTGAAGCTGCTGAGACACAGACAGGTCATCCATCCTGTGCTGCAGGAAGGTACGTCAGACCGTGCTTAATGAAGTATTTAAAACCCTTTTGTTTTCTCACATTATAGTGTAGAAATAAATATATATATATTAAAACAAAGACATATTTTGGAACATTTAGAAATAAATGTTAAAGTATGTGTATTACACTACAGTAGATAAAATGGAAGATGGAAAAACATATTTAAACTATAATATATAACAATGTGAATATAATTTTGCTGAAAAATCTTGTTTTTTCTCTGTAAACTCAGTGGGTCTGAAGATGAGTCTGCTGGATACGACTCTGGCCATAGACCTGCAGTACCTGGGAGTCCGTCTGCCCATCCCCCCCCCTGGAGTCTCTCTGGAGCCGCTGACCCAGGAGCTGCCTCCACCTCCAGGTACTTCATAATGACCCAACTTAGGTTTAGATCAGGGGTGTCCAAACTACGGCCCAGGGGCCAAATGCGGTCCCCGGGCCGTAGTTTGGACTGAAATTTGAAATCAGAGTTGGATTTGATTACGTCATAAACAACATACACATAACACATCAGTTCCATTAATCCACTTTAAAGCAGCTGAAGGACATTTTCAGCTTTAAAAATGTGCCTTTACGCTGTAGGAGGAATCCTCAAATCGGCTGTTGCGTAGTAACTTACTGTTGTTTTCTTATTTCCAGGTATTTCTGCAGCGTTTGTGTCCAGAACAGGAAAAACGACCGATGTGACTCAGATTAAAGGTTGGAGAGAGAAATACACTCCATCAGAGGCTCCGCCCACTCCGACACCAACAACACCTGAAGGTAATCACAGCTTGAAACAAATTACCAAGAAAAACAATTGCAAAAATCTTAATAAATAATGTAAACTTTGGGATTTTAGCCTTTGCAGACCATGTATATGCACACAAACTTATATTACACACTACAGGAAAGGGAACACCCCAAAAAAGCACAAAAGTACCTCTTTAAATAAATAATTGTCTCAGTGAAGTTGTGTTACATTTTGTCTTAATATTTTTCTTGTGTCCTGCAGCTGGTCCCAGTTCAGACCCACCAAAGAAGAACCTGTCTGCGTTCTGCAGCGACATGTTGGACGAGTATCTGGAGAACGAAGCGAAGCTGATCGACGAGCGAGCCGACAGCTTCTCTCAGTCTGCCGTGGAGCCGCTGGTGTACGAGCTGCCCACCAGGAGCACCAGCTACGTCCGGACCCTCGACAGTGTCCTGAAGAAACAGACCTCCAGCTCCCCCACATCAGACCTCATATCTGGATTCATCCCGCCCTCAAAGAGACCCAAGCTCACGCTCAAAGAGGCGAAGAAACCCCGGAAAGAGAAGCTGAAGAGAGGTCCAAAACCGAAAAACAGAGAAGAACCACCTCTAGGTTCTACACCTTCTCTAAGTCCTACTGAGTCAAACCTGCTCCCGAAACAACCTGGACTCCATATCCCAGCAGCCCCCACTCCATCAGAGCACACAGCACCGCTCCCTGTACCTCTGAAACCAAGAAAACAACACCTGAAAGTGCGATTCAACGAGTCAGAGCCGTCACCTCTGCCTCATCAACCCAAGCTGAGGAAGCTCAAACCCAAGCCCTCGTCTCAGACCCTCAGCCTCCACACGGCCCGCCCCCTGGGTCTTCGAGGATATGGCCCCGTTGGAGTCGGACTCTGAGCTCATGGATCCTGAATCCTGCAGGACAGAGGGCGGTCCTGTGATGACCCGCGCTCTGCTGAGGCAGAAGGACCTGGAGGACGCCATGCTGTGGGAGGGGCTTCCTCGGACCTCCATCACTAAGGAGAGGGCCGCCATCGCTCTGACGTCACTGTTCACACTGAAGGTAAGACATCAGTACTTTAAGGATTGTTTGTAAAGTGTCTCACGATGTTTTTATATGCCCGCTGGTGAAATGAAGAGGCAGAAAGCAGTGCGTTTGTGTATGTAGTGATAATGGAAATGAATACTATACAGTATTATATTTATTTCCTCTTTTCTATTGAGCACTTTTGGTACTTATTTTGATTTGAACACTTGGCACAAGTAAGGGCACCTTAAGAGTCAAAGGTTTTATTGTCATATGCACATTAGTTACAGCGTTATTTTAGTCCCAGGCTCCCCCAACAAGGCTACATACTTAAGACATCAAACAATGCAAGAAGAAATTAAAACAAAAAGTAGAAACACAGATAAATAAATGTTTGGGTTAATACTTAATGACCCAAATAAGATTCTGCAGAGAGAGGTGAACTGTACCGTCTGAGTCCAGGTGGTTTTCCTGGTTCCTCCTCTGACTCCTCCTCTGACTCCTCCTCTGACTCCTCCTCTGACTCCTCCTCTGACTCCTCCTCTGGTTCCTGCTCTGACTCCTCCTCTGACTCCTCCTCTGACTCTTCCTCTGACTCCTCCTCTGGTTCCTCCTCTGACTCCTCCTCTGGTTCCTCCTCTGGTTCCTCCTCTGACTCCTCCTCTGGTTCCTCCTCTGGTTCCTTCTCTGACTCCTCCTCTGACTCCTCCTCTGACTCCTCCTCTGACCTTCCTCTGGTTCCTCCTCTGGTTCCTCCTCTGACTCCTCCTCTGGTTCCTTCTCTGACTCCTCCTCTGACTTCTCCTGTGGTTCCTCCTCTGACTCCTCCTCTCACTCCTCCTCTGGTTCCTCCTCTGACTCCTCCTCTGACTCTTCCTCTGGTTCCTCATCTGGTTCTTCCTCTGACTCCTCTTCTGGTTCCTCCTCTGACTCCTCCTCTGGTTCCTCCTCTGACTCCTCCTCTGGTTCCTCCTCAGGGTTTCGTCATTGAGAACCCCACCGCTCCCATCAAGCTGGTGCGGAGGCCGGCCCCCCCCTGCCTGAACGAGTCCTGCCGTCTGGGCTGCATCTGCTCCAGCCTCGCTAACTGCTCCAGGATCAGCCACTGCGGCCGCCCCGCCTGCATGCTGGGCTGCAGCTGCCTCAAACAGAAGGTGGTGCTCCTCAAGAACCTGGACGGGTCAGACTCCAGCCCCTCGCAGCCTGGACACAAGAAGAGGAGGAGGAAGAGGAGGATGAAGATGGCCTACGGTGAGTTCAACACTAGCTACATCTCTATTGATGCTGCAGAAATCTGCTTTTTGGGTTTTTTTCCTTTACTGTTGTGTGATATAGGTTTTTGTGCATGTAAAGGGTCTGCAAAGGCTAAAATCCCAAAGTTATTAGCTTATGCTGTTCCACATTGTACGTGATTGGCTAAGGGGCGGGACATCTCTAAGCTGGTTGTCCAGCTAACCAATCAGAGCAGACTGCGCTCTGGTTTCAGAGAGAGGGTGAAAAGAGGTGCTGCAGCACAGGCAGTATGAGAAAAATAAAGAGCTGTTTGAACATTAAAGCATGGAGACATGTCCCAGTAGAGACACTACATACTGATATACACCTGAACATCAGCAGGAGAGGACTCTTTAAAGTAGAGACACTACATACTGATATACACCTGAACATCAGCAGGAGAGGACTCTTTAAAGTAGAGACACTACATACTGATATACACCTGAACATCAGCAGGAGAGGACTCTTTAAAGTAGAGACACTACATACTGATATACACCTGAACATCAGCAGGAGAGGACTCTTTAAAGTAGAGACACTACATACTGATAGACACCTGAACATCAGCAGGAGAGGACTCTTTAAAGTAGAGACACTACATACTGATATACACCTGAACATCAGCAGGAGAGGACTCTTTAAAGTAGAGACACTACATACTGATATACACCTGAACATCAGCAGGAGAGGACTCTTTAAAGTAGAGACACTACATATTGATATACACCTGAACATCAGCAGGAGAGGACTCTTTAAAGTAGAGACACTACATACTGATATACACCTGAACATCAGCAGGAGAGGACTCTTTAAAGTAGAGACACTACATATGATATACACCTGAACATCAGCAGGAGAGGACTCTTTAAAAGTAGAGACACTACATACTGATATACACCTGACATCAGCAGGAGAGGACTCTTTAAAGTAGAGACACTACATACTGATATACACCTGAACATCAGCAGGAGAGGACTCTTTAAAGTAGAGACATACATACTGATATACACCTGAACATCAGCAGGAGAGGACTCTTTAAAGTAGAGACACTACATATGATATACACCTGAACATCAGCAGGAGAGGACTCTTTAAAGTAGAGACACTACATACTGATATACACCTGAACATCAGCAGGAGAGGACTCTTTAAAGTAGAGACACTACATACTGATATACACCTGAACATCAGCAGGAGAGGACTCTTTAAAGTAGACACTACATACTGATATACACCTTATAATGAGCGTAATGTGTCCTCTTCAGAGGTTTAATGTACAACAGAAAGGATGCAAAGACCTTTTTTACTGTCTTTATACAGTTACATATTATCATGGATTTAAAGCTCCCGTCTTGTTGATCACCTGCTCTTTTCCTACTGTTTGAATTTGTAGTCCTGAAGGAGGCGGACAGCGTTTCCCAGCCTGCCGAGCGGGTCCGGACTCTGTGGAAGAAGACGCTGCAGATCCAGATCCAGACCCGATCCACACACCTGGACCGCAACCTCACACCCCCCCCACTGTAAGAACTGTTTATAATAAATAGTGATGGTACAGGCTCAGTTCGTCTGTTGTTGTTGTTATTAGCAACAACATGAATGTATAATCACAGTTTCCTCTGTTTGCTCCAGAGAGGTTAGAGGACAACAGCAGCTGTGCCAGAATCCGAGCCTTCGTCGGGAAGAATAGGAGGAGCAGCAGGACACAGAAGACTCCTGATAATCCACAGGTAACACCTCTTTAACTTAATAACTCATATTAAACTGTGAGCATTACACACCTGAACTGTGTCTCAAAATGCTCCAAACTTTATTTTGGATGAACTTCATAAAGAAACATAGCTAGTATATCTCAACCACGCCTTCAGCTTCCCAACATTTACTGAAGCCACATCCACGTTACATGTTCTTATAGCTAAAGGAGTGGAAGTGCATGTAAGCATTAACCACTGAGTGACTGACTGATGTGTTTCTTTCAGGAGACGTCTAAAGATGCAGAGTCTACTAAGGTTGGGTTGAAATCTTTAAGAGGGAAAGGCTCGACATCGAAGAAAACAAAGATCAAATCATCCATTCCTCCAGCAGGTAGGTTCACTGACTCCTCTGCAGCTAATGTATTTACCAGATATCAGATGTAATCAATACATAGGCTACGCAGGTTGTCATCATACGTGTAACACGAGAGAAACGTCACATTATGCAATCCTTTATTTCTGAATCAGAAACACGTACGAGGAGTTTTACTTGGTGTCGTGGTGCATACATGAAATAAAACAAAGATTAAAAACACCGATAGAAAACTATTTAAGAAAACTATAATACATTAAAAAATATTGTAAAAAAGAGATTTTACAGATATTTACAGTGCCAAGTTGCTAAATATAGTACATTTAAAATATGTATTTATTGACTAAACGTACTACTCAAGCGGTCGACAATTGCCGCATAATTCTAGTGCTAAACAACTAGCCACGTCCGTCTGGAGAACAGTGTGAAGGAGGAGAAGTTGCATTTCAATTCAATCAGACTGTTATTAGCAACACGAACACTGCTTCAGTCCGCCGCCGTTGTTGTTTTGATGAATCAAAACGTCCTGATTTACTAAAGTACACCTGGTGATAGCCCTTAAGAAAAGCACCTCCCTGGAGACATGATGGTAATGATTGGGATTGAAAACGGATTCATAGGGTTCATACTGTTCCCTTATTGCAAATGTTTACTACTCCCTGTAACTGCAAGTCTATTTCATTGCAACTGATGAAATGTTCTCAACTGTCTTCTAAGTAAAAAACTGATTGATGTTGTGTGTTTCCCTCCAGCAGGCGATCCTCAGCCAGCTCCCTCTCCTCCAGCGAAGCCTCTTCCGAAGCCCTCGAAGCGCCTGATCATCGTGGCCGAGTGTCAGTGGGTGAAGGAGGGCGACCGTAACATGGTTCTGAGGACACTCTGCGAGGCCATGGCTCGGGACAATCTGGAGAAGCCCTTCTGGATCAAAGACTATCTGGTGAGTCCGGTGAGCACGTCGCTGGAGGAGAGCGACGGAGAGCGCTGCATCCAGTTCAAGATGCACATCTCCAGACCCAAACTGACGAAGGAGGAACCAGCGAGACCCCGGAGAACAAAACGTCCCATTAAAGAGAAGACACAACCACAGCAGGTGGGATGAAGATTTGTTATTATAATGCAATGTGTGAAATTGTAGGAGAAGAAACAGGAAGTAGCTTTTTGTTTCAGGAGAAAGGAGCAGCTTATTAATGTGGTTAGTTACTGATATCAATCCATTCCCTCTCCAAATCTAGCACAAACCTTCAAGGCTCGACATTATGTTTGATTTCTCAATCAATATCTGAATGTTTTGCAGCTTGTTGTGCATGTGTATTCATCTGTTTAAACCTGTCCAGCAGCAGGCTAACAGCAACCTGAATAACATTTATTTACCTCAATAACAAAATCTATTTGACTCCAAGGTAGTTCAGCAAACTCCTTACATCATTAGAGAAATACAGACTTCAGAAATATGTTTAAAAGTATTCAAAGTGGATCTTATAACTCTTTCTCTCCCATTTTTACTCTGTAACTAAAGTTGATAATGCCCTAAAAAAGTAGGAAATAGGCAGCCACATATCTCACTTCACATGTCAGCGCACTTTCTAATTGATCTCTCTTAAAAAAAAAAAAAAGACTAGATATCATTTTTAAATTATAAAAAAAAGACTAATTTCATCCTGTGAATCGCTTCACATGATTTTTAAAGCATTCTCCTGAGTGATATAGTTATTATGGAGCTTCAGTCTACAACAGCATTGAATATAAAAAGTGACCTTCAGTAAAGACCCGTTAATACATGCACCACCTGATGATTGACAGTAGGGATGCTCCGATCGATCAGCCGCCGATCGTTATCGGCCGATATTCACTCTCTGCCGATCGATCGCTGCTCTCTATAAATGCCGATCAGGAGAGCCGATCACATGACGCAAAATACATGACACTTTTCTCTGTGCGCGGCAAAACAAGCTTGCTAAAATGGCTTCACCGGTCTGGCAGTATTTTAAGGTGTCCGAAAAAGACAGTAAAATAGCGGAATGCAACGTGTGTGAAGCAGAAATCCTGCAGCTCCGCCCGCTGTGACGGACCGGTGAGCGGAGCAACACACACACTAAGAGTTAGACCTTACACACTTAGCTATTTGATCTACCTCTGGAACAAGCTACACTAGTTATAAATATATTTACTCTTCACTGTCGGGTCACTCATTACTGGATCAGTGAGCTGCATGAGACGATACGGCGATCGGTATACTGATTCCGGTGATCGGCCCCAAAATACCCGATCGGAGCATCCCTAATTGACAGCAGTCTGTCAGAGAGGTACAGGATGAGAGAGTTGTTTTTTCCACATGTTTTTAATCCTTCCCCCCCCCCCCCCCGTGTTTTTGCACAGGACCCCCCGGAGGAGATTCTGATGGAGATGAAGCCTCCTGAAGATTGGCAGCGAGAGGTGGAGGAGGAAGAGGAGGTGGTGGAGGAGGAAGTGGAAGAGGAAGAGGAAGTAGAAGAAGCAAAACCTCTTGAGGATTGGCAGCGAGAAGTGGAGGAAGATGACTTAGAGGAAGAAGAGGAGGCGGGATCAACGAATCACCAGGTGCATGATGGGAAACAGATCAGAAGACAGGAAGTGATGTCACGGGAGAAGAGGAAGATGATGGGGAGTTTGGGTCTGCCGTTCCTCACCGGAGTTTCCCCCGCCGGCTTCCTGTCCGCCGACACCAAGCAGCCGGGGAGCACAGAGCACACCGTCCACGTGAGACATGACTGCAAACCGCATGAATATTAATGAGGATTTTATGGGGGGGGGGGGGGGGAAGAAGTATTTGGATAATTTACTTAAGTATTCAGACTGTAAAAACTTGTAAAAGTCTTGCTTTTGAAATGTTACTGAAGTAAAAGTTAGTTTAGTATAATCAGCCAAATTGAGTTCAAATACTTCACATAAATGCAGAAAATCTTGTTTAGTCTATAAAATGACTCGTAAGAAGCGGTCTGATCGATGCATCCCTAAATTTAAAGACGAGGCAAAAATGGAAATAATACATGCGTGGAAGATACAAATATTGAATGTCCATTTTCTTTGTTTCTCAGGTGAACGGTAAACCCTATCCTCTGGCTAAGATCCAGCTGGGGAAGATGGGAGCGCTCCATCCGGCCAATCGGCTCGCAGCGTACCTCACCGGCCGTGTGGGGAATAACAGGAAGCAGCAAACGCCCTCTCAACCCCCCTCTCAACCCCCTCTCAACCCCCCTCTCAACCCCTCAGAGTTCAGCACCGACCCCCCCTAAAGTCTCCTCTCAACCTCCTCGGAGGATAGCTCCAGGCCCCGCTCCGACCACCCTTAAAGTCTACTATCAACCTCCTCAGAGTTCAGCACTGACCACCCCTAATCCCCCCTCTCAACCTCCTCAGAGTTCAGCTCCGACCACCCCTAATCCCCCCTCTCAACCTCCTCAGAGTTCAGCACCGACCCCCCCTAATCCCCCCTCTCAACCTCCTCAGAGTTCAGCTCCGACCACCCCTAATCCCCCCTCTCAACCTCCTCAGAGTTCAGCTCCGACCCCCCCTAATCCCCCTCTCAACCCTCCTCAGAGTTCAGCTCCGACCCCCCCTAAAGTCTCCTCTCAACCTCCTCAGAGTTCAGCTCCGACCCCCCCTAAAGTCTCCTCTTCTTCTTCTGTGGTGCCCGCCCCCCCCAACACCATATCGGCAACAGTCACTATGCGCTTCCCAAAAGTGCCCACTCAGGTAAACACTTTTATTCTATTTTTACAACCTTATTTGTTGTAGTTTTTTGCACAAAATGTGCTTAAACAAAAGAGCACGTTTACTCCAGATAATATTGACAAAATAAAAGATCCCTGTTCTTGAGTCAGTGAAGTGAGTGTTTATCTGTACGGCAGACTTTTTCATTTAACATATTTCCCCTTTCTGTGTGTAGCAGTGACCGAGAGAAGGTCGACCAATCAGCTGCCTCGTCTGACCGGCCCGCAGGTAAGGCTCCTGAATTTTGCCGCTAATCGACATATGTTTAATTCAAGATTCAAAGATTCAAAGGTTTTATTGTCATATGCACACAGCTACAGCGGTGGAAATGGAACGAAATTCTTCTGACCTGAGCTCCTCCAACGATGCTACATATATAATAAAATACAAACATATAAAATGATAAATAGTGCAAGTCTATATTCACGTAAATTGCATGATATGTACAAGACAGAATGTCAAATTAAATATTGGACATTAAGACGAAATTTAAATAAGGTTTATTACGATGATAACCAACTAATGTAAGTCAGTGAAAGTGGAAAACATCAATATATATATATCATATTTCCATTGCACTTTTAAAATGAAATAGCCTCTTGTGCATCAACAGCAATGTTTATTACTGTGCACGTACCTGTTGAATAATAGATGGTCTCTGTTGTGTTTCAGGCTCCGCTCCTCCTGCTCCTAAAGGCTCTCAGCTGATGAGGCTTCAGGAGCAGAGGATGCTTCAGATTTCTCCTCCTGCGCAAGCTTCCTCAAACATCTCCTGCTCCCTGTCCTCCGCCCCTCTCCTCTCCTCCTTTTCCTCCAGCACCCCCTCCTCCACTCAGAGGATGGTGCTGCAGTCGGTGAGACGGCGTCCGGTCGACAGTTCTTCCGTAAGCCGGACGGTAAACTGGTCCAACTGGTTCCCCTCAGCCAGCTCAGAGCCAACAAGAACCTGTGTGTGCAGAAAAGTGAGTACAGTGTAAATATGTTGATCATTTTAACACACAGTATTTCAGAGTCCAGTTTATTGACAGGTTTGTTTACACATTTGTTTCGGTGTATGTTCGTGCAAACATAAACAACATAGGAAAATAAGTTATAGGATAAAAGTCATTTACACCTATTTTAAAGGGGACCTATCATGCAAAATGCACTTTGTGATGTCTTTTATACATCAACATGTGTCCCCGGTGTGTCGGGGAACTCACCTAGCGTCAGAAAATAAAACCCTCTCTCTTTTCCTCCGTACCCAAATCTCTAAAAACGGGGAACAACGGAGCTGATCCAGATTTGCGTCCGATATGACGTAATATCTGAAATGTGGACCCACGGCCCTATCAGAAAGTTGCTATCAGAAACAATGCCCGACTGTTTTGGACGTAATATGGTCGGTGTTTACATTAGCATCGCTAACACTCAGAGCTAACCTGTACTGGAGAGCATGTGTGTGAAGAAGCAGGAAATAAAAAGGAACTCACCTTGTGGTATAACCGGCAAGAGAGAAAGCCTTTGAGCTCCATACTGTTTCAGAAAGAATCCTTGATAATCCACGATATGGCGTTTCATCACGGCAGTATTTAGTTTAGACAGTAGCTGCCGGGTCCCGCATGAGCTCAGACCCCTCCTTTTTTTCTTTATCAATTTTTATATTTTTTAAAGCTTTATACCCCAAATCAGCACTTTTGAAACAGGAAGTGAAATAGAGGGATATGAGGCATGGCTAGAATGGGTGATCTGTTTGGTATTTTGAGCAAAACACTTCATAGACATGTTTTTTATATATTTGTATATATCTGAGACCTATGCTACTGCCTACAAATAGCATGATAGGTGACCCTTAACTATACAAAAGAAACAAAAAAAACTTAGTACAATGAATATATGACAAACTGAAATGTATTTAAATACATGTATTACTAACACTTCTAGAATAGGAGACAGGTCATGTATTATACAGACGCATTACAAGCTCAAAACAACCAAATACTGAAAAACTAATCCAACCATCACTACTAAAATATATTGACTGGTTAGTCAAAAGATAATCTCTTCTTACCAAATGTTGAAATAAAGTTTTTAGTCGGGATGCTCCGATCGATCGGCCGCTGATCGATATCGGCTGATACTCACTCTCTGCCGATCGATCGGTGCTCTCTATAAAGGCCGATCAGGAGAGCCGATCACATGACGTAAAATACATGACACTTTTCTCTGTGTGCGGCAAAACAAGCTCGCCAAAATGGCTTCACCGGTCTGGCAGTATTTTAAGGTGTCCGAAAAAGACAGTAAAATAGCGGAATGCAACGTGTGTGAAGCAGAAATCCTGCAGCTCCGCCCGCTGTGACGGACCGGTGAGCGGAGCAACACACACACTAAGAGTTAGACCTAACACACTTAGCTATTTTATCTACCTCTGGAACAAGCTAAACTAGTTATACATATATTTATTCTTCACTGTCGGGTCACTCATTACTGGATCAGTGAGCTGCATGAGATACTGACAGGCTGTCAGGAGAGAGAGAGGGGGAGAGAGAGAGAGAGAGAGAGGGAGGGAGAGAGAGGGGGGGAGAGAAAGGGAGGGAGAGAGAGAGAGAGAGAGGGGGGGAGAGAGAGAGAGGAAAAGACAGAGAGAGAGGGGGAGAGAGAGCACTTCCGCTCATTTCTCCCGTGTTATTCTCCAAAGTTAATGTATCTTGAATAATGTACTTCATTTGAATGTAATAACGATGTTGGTTGTTGTTTGTGGAAGCTCCAGTGAATGAGCATTAACTGAGTTTTAAACATCACTTTAAATGGAAGATCCCCATAGGCCCCGCCCACTCGATCGGATCGGCGATCGGCCCCAAAATTGGCGCTCGGAGCATCCCTAGTTTTTAGCTTATTTTCCTGTGTCTTTGTTTCTTCCCACAGTCTTTCCTCCTCCATCGCTTCCAAATACAGTCATCTTTGCTAAACAAACACCTCCTCAGACCAGCGTACCCTCCTCTTCCTCCTCTTCCTCCCCCTCACTGTCCGGCCTCCAATCCTTCTCCCTCACCTCCTCTCACAACACGAGCCCCACCCTCCTCTCTCAGACGGGGAAGCACACCTTTAAGATCGTCCGGCCCAGATCCAGCGGGGAGCCCGTCGTCGTCACCTCGACTAAAGTTACCCCCAAAGTGGTGACTTCTGCAGGGTCTCAACCCCCCCCACCACCCAGGTGAACTTCATCTCCCTCAAACCAGGTCAGGCGGTGGACTGCGGGGTCAAAACAATGACAGTGTCTTCATCTGGAGTCAATCAGAAACCCACCTCTTCAGGAACCAGAGCTTTACCTCCAGAGGTCTCGACCGTCCCCGCTCCAGAGCTGGCCTCCAAACGGATGGATCTGGACATTATCTGTGTGGACGACGACGGCATGGGGCCCCCCTGGTCGGAGACAGAGGGGGGGGAGGGGCAGTCGCTGGATGTGATGAAGGAGGAGGAGTCGAGCACCGAGACGGACAGCTCGTCAGACTTTGGAGAATATACGGACAGCGACGAAGAGACGAAGCCGAATCTCCAGCAATGGGTAAATATGAACAAGACATAGTAATCGTACATCTTAAGTTTGTCTGTCCGAATTTCCCTTTTTCTTTTTTTATACAAAGATAAAAATACAAACAGTAAAAAGTACGAACATTAGGGAGTGATCAGGACTTCACAGTAAAATCATACGTTTGTAAAAATAAAATCTGGCCTATGAGGTTTTACGAAATCAGTCCACTTTCTCCATCAAATAGTTCCAGTTTGTGATTGACAGATGATGTTATCCTCTCCATAATATGAACATTTTTAATGATTGTTTTATATGAGATTTTGATATCTTCACCAGGAGTTTGAGGATTACGAAATATGCTAATTTCCAGATTCATATTTGTATTTTGTATATTTATGTCCCTTTTTTAAAGAAGGGCAATTTAACAGTTCATACTGGGTAGTTGATTAATGAGAAATGAAATCATCCACTGACTTCCAGACATCTGTTGCCCAATGTTACGGTACGTCCACACGGCAGCGTCGCGTGCTTCAACGGAGACGCTTCCCATTCACTTTGAATAGGGTGACGTCACGCTTTGCCGAACTGCATTGTGGTTCCGTCGCGTCGCTTTGTCTCCGTTGCTCGCTTCGAAAGTTGAGAAAAGTTCAACTTTTCAAGCGTCGACGGAAGCACTAGCCAATCAAATCATATGCCAGTACAAGCGCTAGCCAATCAAACCGCGTGTTTGTATGTCCGAGGCGGGAGATGTGTTTGGTTGTTGGTCGCACGCCAGACACGCCCACCGGCAAGCTTCAATGCGACGCTGCCGTGTGGACGTACCGTTAGTCAATGGGAAAAAGTCTCATTACGTCACTGACAAGGAGGTTGTAGTACCCCCGTTTGGCCACCACGAAAATGTGCTTCTAGGCCTCTCCCACCCTTTATCATTTCTGAAGTGTTAATGCGATCTCCAGAAGTAGGAAAGCTAACGTTAGGCTATGAAGGAAGTAGGGAACAGGAAGTGGGAAAATGCTGAGTTTCAGGACTACTTTCCTGTACCTCTCTATTGGAGTCAGAAATGTCCCTGCAGAGTCACGAATATATGATCATATATTGCATATTGTATATAATCAGATCAGGAAAAAGTACTCAGATCCTGTACTTGAGTAAAAGTAGAAGTACTCAGATCTTGTACTTGAGTAAAAGTAGAAGTACTCAGATCTTGTACTTGAGTAAAAGTAGAAGTACTCAGATCTGGCACTTGAGTAAAAGTAGAAGTACTCAGATCTTGTACTTGAGTAAAAGTAGAAGTACTCAGATCTGGCACTTGAGTAAAAGTAGAAGTACTCAGATCTTGTACTTGAGTAAAAGTAGAAGTACTCAGATCTTGTACTTGAGTAAAAGTAGAAGTATTCAGATCTTGTTCTTGAGTAAAAGTAGAAGTACTCAGATCTGGCACTTGAGTAAAAGTAGAAGTACTCAGATCTTGTACTACTAGTAAAAGTAGAAGTACCAGAGTGTAGGAATACTCCGTTACAATAAAAGTCCTGCATTCAAAATAAGTAAAAGTATTCTCATCAAAATCTAGTTAAAGTAGCGACAGTAAAAGTAGTCATTGTGCAGATTGGTCCATTTCAGAATAATATATATGATATGTTTTATAATGATTGATCATTAAAGTGTTCTCAAAGCTGGTAAAGGTGCAGCTAGTTTGAATGACTTTGTATACTGCAGGGTAGCTTGTGGATTTACTCCAGGTGGAACTAAAGTCTGATTTAACACTTGATTATATTTCACATCATTCATCCAGATCTGTGAAGTAACTAAAGGTATTAAATACATGTAGTGGAGGAAAAGTACACCATGTAGCTCTGAATTGTAGTAGAAGTACAAAGTAAAATAAAATGGTTACTTTACACCGCTGATTATAATACATGTTGTTTTCGTTCTTCCCGCAGCGCTACCTGCACAACGCGCGGGAGAAACAGCGTCGGAAGGGGTTGCAGAATAAGTTTAATGCTCTGAGTCGAGAGTGTGGCCTGAAGAAAGACAAGAGTTCAAAAGTCTCCACACTGAACACGGTGAGACATCTTTAAACCTGCACACAGCGTTTCCTCTGTTCATTCACATCCTACCCCTCAGACTCAGATATCACGTTTTAAGTTATTGAGGTATTCGAGTGTGAAGAGTAAAAGGTGGGAGGAGACCGAGGGGTAGACCTAGGACCAGGTGGAGGGATTATATCTCTTCGCTGGCCTGGGAGCGCCTTGGGATCCCCCAGTCAGAGCTGGTTGATGTGGCCGGGGAAAGGAACGTTTGGGGCTCTCTGCTGGAACTGATACCCCCACGACCCGACCACGGATAAGCGGGAGAAGATGGATGGATGGAGAAGATGGATGGAGAAGATGGATGGAGAAGATGGATGGAGAAGATGGATGGATGCAGGTATTCGAGTGTGAAGAGTAAAAGGTGTTTTGTTTGTATCCCAGGCGAGGAAGTTGATCAAGCAGCTGAGGCTGACTGAGACCAGTCTAGAGGAGAGGAAGAGGATGCTGACGAAGAAAAGAGATAACTTCATCAAATTCATCGCTCCGACAACAGGTAGGAACACTGAACTCTGGTTATACATGGAGAGGAAATGAAAAATCATAATAAAGAAATGAAAAATGATAATAATAATAATACAAATAAACAACGTAATTAAATACATTAAATAATAACTAATTAAAAAACATAATAATAATAATGATGATTAAAGAAATACAAATATTAATAAAGACATTTATAATAATGATAAATAACATAGTTTTATAAATTAAATAATAACATTAAAAACATAATAATATTAATAATAAGTAAAGTAATTGAACATTTGACATAATACATTAAAAGCCCCCCTTTTAATTGTGCTATTGTTTGTTGGAAAAGTGGAGATACTAGTAAATACCAGTAATAACTAATATATTTTAATGCCTTTTTTATTTATTAAACGTGGAAGAAAATGTAAAAAGCCAGGGCTTGGAATTGAAAGCATAATATAATATTAATACATGAGGTAATTTGATAAATGCAATAATAATAATGAAGAAAAGGATCTGTTATTTCCTCCTCAGTCCCTCCCGATCTTACTGTTTCTACAGGAAACGTGAATATGTTGACACGTTTCTCTCTGTTGTGTTCGGAGTAAGATCAGCTGCTTGTGTTTTGTTTTCAGAGGAGATTAATCAGATGAGCCGTAAATATCACAGATCTCCAGAGTCGACAGAGAGTGACGTGGAGGAGGAACTGCTGGAGGTGGACGAAGTGACGGAAAACTCGTCAGACGTTGAGATCCTCGTTACCAAGAAGAACAACGTAAGAAATACTCATTTTCTAGCCAAATTAAAAAGATGGGTCTTCAGTTTTAAAAGCTTGCAGACCGGATGTCTATAGAGCGGTGCAGTGACGAGTCCTAAAACCCGGAAGTGAGTCAGCATTTCACCACTTCCTGTTCCCTCGTCTCAGAGCCAATGGGATCTCTCCATAGGATGTTGGAAAATAGCTGAAATAAGGTCTGTGGTTGAGACACATTGAAGAGACGGATCACGTTTTGTTCTAGGACATTAAATCCATCAGCAGTGACCCCACTGGTGATTTCTGAAGAGTTGACGTGTCTGAAAAACGATGGTTGTTACCAAGTGGCTGAATAGGACTACAGAAGTTGTGGAGGCCGTTGTACGTCATTACGCCGAACACGTAAACACTCCTCTAAGTTAGTTTGCCCTGTTCTGCTTGAAAGCAAGTACCTGCCTCCTGCAAACTGTTCAAACAAACGCTTCAACTCGTACCATTTAGAATCTGTATGTTTGAATATGGATCTTAAAGGTAGGGTAGGTAAGAATGGAGAAACCAGCTCGAGTGCGCTAGAATTTGAAAGTGCACAACCAGACTTCCTCACAGAGCCCCTCCTCCAACACACACGAACGCACACATGACCAATGAGGGCACGAGATCAGTTTGTGCACAGATGGAAGGCTGACAGGCAGGTAGGCCATCCAGTTACTTTAGCCGGGCCGGCTCAGATGATTGGTCGTGCTTTTTAAAGCGCCACGGCTTCCACAGATGAAATATTTGTATGTATTTATTGTCAAAGCATTTAATATATTCATTGCTATCGGGATGTTAAGAGCATTCCATGGAATATAACAACAAGTGTTTCTGAAGTGAATTACCTACCCCACCTTTAAGTTGGCGTGACGTTGAAGTCGTGCTGCTGTACTCGGCTGTAGTTCCTTTAGCATAACGTTAGCATTTTGCTTCAACCCTAACCCTAACCTTATTTCCAGCTATTTTCCAAAATCCTATGGAGAAATCCCGTTGCTTTTTTGTCGAGGGAACCAGCAGCTTCCTTCCGGGTCAATACGTCATCCCTGCAGCGCTCTGTAGGGTCCATAGTGTTGGAGCCACTGCTTCGAAAGGCACGGCCACCTTTAGTTTTCATTATAATACTAAAAGGGGAATTGTTTTTTAGTTTTAAATATTGTATTTTTTTTGTTGATAAAACAGATAAACGTTACTGTAAGTAAATTATTGAAATAAGGACATTACATTTATAAGAAAAAATAATAAAGAAATATAATAGTTATTTAATAATAATAAATAAATAACAAAAATACTTTTTAGAAGTTGCAGTCTGATTTATTTTTAAACAATGTGTTGTAAAAAGTTATTTCAATAAATATGACATTACCTAATAAAGACACATTTTAGTAATTTATTTTGTTGTAATTCAGTTAAATCTTGTTCCATGTATACGTTAGTTAATGTTTTGTGTGTGTGTGTGTGTGTGTGTGTGTGTGTGTGTGTGTGTGTGTGTGTGTGTGTGTGTGTGTGTGTGTGTGTGGTGTGTGGTGTGTGTGTGTGTGTGTGTGTGTGTGTGTGTGTGTGTGTGTGTGTGTGTGTGTGTGTGTGTGTGTGTGTGTGTGTGTGTGTGTGTGTGTGTGTGTGTGTGTGTGTGTGTGTGTGTGTGTGTGTGTGTGTGTGTGTGTGTGTGTGTGTGTGTGTGTCAGGTGGAGGAAGGGGTTCAGAGTTTTGCCATGGAGACGCTGGTGAAGAGGCGGCGGACGAGGAACAAGAGGAACTCAAAGTAAGAGCTGATCTTCGAATCAGAGGATAGCAAGTTTGAGTCCCACTGCAGTCAGCATGTCGTTGTGTCTCTGAAGACACTTCACCCCAAATTGCTCCTGTGGGGATTGCCCACAGTATTGAGTATGTAAGTCGCTTTGGATAAAAGCGTCTAACATGTAATGTAAGCAGCAACATATCATTAAAATATTGTTGTATTGATGAAAAACATTAGCAAAGTTATAAATAATATTTCACTGTCTCCACCATCCCTAATCCCTGAACAGGGGGTCCGCGGGGTCTTAAAAAGTATTAAAAGTTGATAAATCAATTTAGCGAAAATTAAGGCTATTAAAAAGTATTAAACGGCATCTTCCAAGGTATTACATTTCGTAGCTTGTTTTCAATAAGTATATAAATGGTCCAAAGAGGTTGTATTCTACAGTCTGCCTGAATGTAATCATTGCGTAGGTGTGTAGTGTGATTCTGTGTAGTTTATTTATGGCATCCCGTTGGATGTGACGTCATCTGAACAGGACATCGCGCGCTCACTGCTTGATAGCGCGCGAAGGTCCGTTTACGCCGGTTGTTAAACAACATCGTTATGGGGAAATGCAAGTCTGCGTCCAAATGGTTGGAATATAAGGAGGAAGGACAATCAATACTGTATATAGTCAATGTGAGGTAAAGTGTGTCGCCAATGTAACCGGTTAAAACTCCAAGTGGCGATGAGGTCTTAAAATGTATGGAAAGGGTCTTAAAAGGTTTTACATGTGACTTCAGGATTCCTGCTGAAACAACACACATTACAAAGAGGAATGGTGAAGACAACCCCTCTAACGCCCTCTTACTCTCGGCGTGCCTCCTAATACCAAAATGCAGATTTTCCCCGTAAAATATTAACGTGATGCCAGAAAACAAGATTTCTGTTCCTCAAAGACGGTATCATTACTCAAAAAATATGAAAACGGTGTCAAATAGAGCGTCAGACGGCAGAGAAAGCTTTGTTTTTACGGAGCTCCGACGTCACGTTGTTGTTTGCGTACTCGGAGCCATCTTGTATACGAGCGTCATGTTCTCTCCAGAATGTTTACATCTTATATACAAGATCAGCGCCACAGTATCAGCTCATACTATATCTTTCTAGAAAAACCCCTGCATGCCTTAAAGGATTAACCGGTGAGTGTAATCTGACGTGACGTTATGTTGTGTCAACAGAAGCAGTTTGAGACAAAAGAAGCCGGTCGATTTTCACAGCAACTCCCCCGCCTTCAAAGACCTCAGCTCCATGGTGAAGTCCAAAGACTCTCCGAAGACTTTTATGCTCAAAGAGGTGAGACAGAAACCAGAGGCACGTCTTCTTTTACTGACTAACTATTTGGTCGTTATGGCCAAGACCCTGTTTAAAAACTTGATCTCAAATAATATGAATTTATAGTATTTTATAGCAGTGTTAGGAAGGTCACATGTTCGCCCTCTAGGGAAGCATCATGTAAACAAACTGGTATTTACTGTATTTGTATTCGGTACACCTGTATTTTGCATCTCAAGCTTTTCTGACAGCTTTACAGTTGCCTTAGGGTGTCTGACGCGTCTCACGCGCGCGTTAGTGTAACTTCAGCTTTGTGTACATTAAACACACATTTGAACACTGTTTGTTTTGTGTTCAGGCTCAGCAGGAGATCCTGAATCTGCAGAACGAGACGGCGAGACTGAAGAGTCTGAAGATCTGTCTGAACCAGAAGAGAGAGAACTTCCTCAAAAAGATCCGAGAGAGAACAGGTGAGGAACCAGGTGATGGGTGGGATACAATAGGTATCTTAACATTGCATTTATGTATTTACCTTTACTGAATACGTTTGGTTATACTCCTATTTAAAAATATATAAAGCACTAAAGTTCATCAGGACAAGCTTTGCCTAATTTATTTTCGAAAAAGTGAGCTGTATCTACGGATATTGTTAGATAATTAAACGTGTGTGTGTGTGTGTGTGTGTGTGTGTGTGTGTCCAGGTAAAACTAAGCAGAGAGTCCAGGGGAGTCTGCAGCACCTGACGTCCAAACACACGACGATTGAGGAGAAGGGGCGCCCAACAGCCAATCAGCTGTCAGCAGAGAGAGGGGGCGGGGCCTCAGACCCTCCAGCATCGAGTGATGACGACATCATAATCACTTCCTCCTTCCCACAGCAAGATCCTCCCCTTTCTGTTTCTGCTCCAATCATACAGCAGCTTCAGAGGGTCGTGCAAATGCTGCCGCCCATCATGCCTCCTCCTGCTGTTTCCCACAATGCATCAGGGGAAAGCGACAGGCCCAAGACGGTTCCCAACATCCTGTCTCCTCCTGCTCTATCCCACAATGCATCAGTGGAAAGGGACAGGCCCAAGACTGTTCCCAACATCCTGTCTCGCACTAAGAAACCAGCTGTGTTGCCGTGCTATCAGGCTATGTTCCCATTGGTCGGTTCTGCGTTGCCGGGGCAACAGTTTCTGACCTTCAGCCCGACGGTGCTGCAGACGTCTCCGTCACCAGGTAACCATCGATCTCTGTCACTCTGCTCTCTGCCGCGACATGCTTTTATTTTGAAGTAATACAATGTCTTCTTCCTGTGTGTAGGCGTGACATCAATCATCAACATCCCTGGTCAGGTGATCCATCTCCCCTCTCTGCCCCACCCCTCCGCAGGTAACATTTACAGCAGCTACACCACCGTAACACTAACTAACTAACAGGTACATCGATCGACTAACTAACTAAACAGTTAACTAATAGCTCAAATGTACAAGTATCTCAACTAACCATCAAATGCAAATTCATTTACTAATGTTCTCACCATACAGGTAAGTCAACTAACTCACTCACTCACTCACTCACTCACTCACTCACTCACTCACTCACTCACTCACTCACTACACAGGTAACTCAAAGACTTGTTAACCACACAGGTAACTCAACTAACTAACTTACTAACTACCTACATAGTTATCTCAGCCGACTAACTACACAGGTAACTCAACTAACCAACCAAATGTAACTAACCTAATAGTTTCTTAACTAAATAGCAGCTTCGTAAATAAATAATTCACCAGTACAAATACCTTGAAACTAACTAATTTACATGCTATCATATTTTACTTGTTTACGACTTACTAACCAAGAAATTGGCTAAATTACTAAGCTAGTTATGTAAACTAACTCATTACTGACTCGTGAACTTATGAAAGTAATTTAGTTTTTTCTGATCTTACATCCTGACACCAGCTGATCTTTTTTTTATTACAGCTGGAGACTTAAACAACCTGCTTCATTTGGTTCCACCATCAACTGCAGAACACCAACAGATACTACAACAAATACAACAACAATCACAACAACAGCAACAGATACTACTACAACAAATGCTACAACAACCACAAATACAAAAACAACAACAACAAGAAGAACCACACGAAAAAACACAAACTCCACCACCTCCCCAGAAAGTGGCTGAAATCCCTCCTGATCTCAGATCCTCTCCGCCTCCACCCTCCAACCAGAGCCCGTCCTCCTCTCCCTGCCCAGGAAAGAGTGCTGATCCTGGGGCTGAGGTCCTGGGAATGAAGGGGTCTCTGGAGCAGCAGCAGAAAGACGAAGAGACAAAAGACGACGAGGGTCTGATGTCCCTCCTCAACGAGATCGACTTCCTCAACCAGCAGACCGTCACCGCAGCAACAACAACAACCAGTGTCCTGTTACCGGGGAAACCGTTGCCGTCAGGGGGCGGAGCCAAAGAGGAGAAAGGACCCGCCCTGAGCCCCTGGGTCCTAGAGCTGGACTCTGACTCTGAGGAGTCGACAACGACTGAAAACGCTAAAGGTGGAGGCGGCGTCCTGGCTCCGCCCCCTCTGCAGCAGATGAAAGTGGGCGGGGCCGAGAAAGTAATGGAACCCGCCAACAGCGATGGGGAAGAAGAAGAAGAAGAAGGAGGAGGAGGAGGGAAAAAAGATGGCGGCGTGGCCTGGAGGCCGATGCCGAGACTAGTTCCTCTGGGGCTGAGAGGAAACCCCCCCGCTGATGATGTCACGGACTGATGATGATGTCACAGCAAAGTTGGTCATGGGTCGTCTGCAGGCTCCTCTGATTGGCTGTTGGAGTACGGTTTAGTTTCAGCAACAGTAGAGTGGTGAAATGATGACGTTAGCATCACAAGGCTGCCTCGAAAGAAAAGCAATATTGCAGGAAATAAGATCTGTCTCTAACACATGTTTATGAAACGTACTCGTCTTGTTCAGCTGGATAATCTCCACAAACTAGCGTGATGACGTTTAATCGTCTCATTTAGACACTTGAAATTCACCAGTGGGGTATTTACTGAGGTATATTAATGTCATAAACCAGTGTGGAAGTCTCTTCAGCTTGTGTTAAGCACAGACCTTATTTCACGCTTCTCAACAAAAACCCGTTTGAAAACCGTTGACAACGACTGAAAACGCTAAAGGTGGAGGGGGTGTCCTGGCTCCGCCCCCTCTGCAGCAGATGAAAGTGGGCGAGGCCGAGAAAGTAATGGAACCCGCCAACAGCGATGGGGAAGAAGAAGAAGGAGGAGGAGGAGGGAAAAAATATGGCGGCGTGGCCTGGAGGCCGATGCCGAGACTAGTTCCTCTGGGGCTGAGAGGAAACCCCCCCAGCTGATGATGTCACGGACTGATGATGATGTCACAGCAAAGTTGGTCATGGGTAGCCAGATGTTGTAAAAATGCTGACTCATTTCCAGGACTCATTCCTTGTTAGTGTTCAATGCAGCAGAAGCACCTGACACAACAGAGAGCCAATCAGAAGCCTGGCCTCCTGTAACCTTGGCGGTGATTCAGAACTTTTCACATGTCGTTCACAGACGATCAGATCTCATGTTCACCATATTTATTAATGTATCTCTTCACCTCCGTCCTCTTGCGTTTCAGTTGACGCTCTGACTGAATGAGGCAACGTGCAGCAACTTTCAGGGGAAAGGTTGCCGAGTCATAGTTGCCTGAAAGTTACTCTTTAGTCGCATCATAGGAGAAAAAGTTACCATAAGACATTTTGAGTCCACATTTTCAATCGTTCAAACTAGTGAGTGAGAGAATGTGTGTCTGATGTGTATAACAGTTGTAGTTGCAGTATTTTACTTTAAGGAGCACTAAGTTCAATAAGTGGAGATATTTTGAGGAAAATAGCAGTTATCAGAAAATGTTCACAATGGTGAAAAAAAAAAACTTGATTTACATAAAAATTATGCTATTTCTTCTTAAAATATTACAACTTTATTCTGAAATATTGGTGTGTGTTACGACAGTCATTTAATTGAAAGAGTTTCACTACATATGTTTCAGTTTCTTTGATCCGGTCATGTTCCCAAGACTTTTTATAAAACATATAAACACAGGAACTGCTATGGGAATATTGAAAAGGAATGAAAAGAGTCTGAAGTTTCTTATATTTGAAGAATAAAAACACTAAGTCGGTTTACACTCAGCTGTACCTGCTCAGTGTTACCGGGACGATTAAAGGACCAGGCTGGTGTTTTATTGAACATCAGCTCTGTTGTATCAGCTGCTTCTCTTTGTGTTTGTACAGTTGTTTCATTTGTTTTTAAAAATTGTATTTTTGTACGTGTTGAAAAAAAACTGAGATGTAAATATACGTTCTCCATCGGAAGCGACTCGCAGCACATGATACATACTCTGATATACCCTAAATAAAGTTTAAATACGAACTCCTGACTTCTCGTTTGTTTGTTTTTATAAAGACCTTTAAGTAGAATTTACTGAGAAAAGCTGAAAACACTGCATTTAGTTTGGTTTTTAATGTACTTACTAGCCTCTGTGCGCTTTATCCTAACAGATTATTGTATGGAAGTAAAGAGAGGTTAAAATAGCTGTTTGTGCAACTGAAATCTGATCAATCACTACTGAAGTCTTTCTTTGTTTAATTGACATACAGCATGTTAAAGGTCACCTATCATGCTATTTTTAGGCAATAGCATAGGTCTCAGATATATAAAAAACATGTCTATGAAGTGTTTTGCTCAAAACACCAAACAGATCACCCATTCTAGCCATGCCTCATATCCCTCTATTTCACTTCCTGTTTCTAAAGTGCTGATTCTGGGTATAAAGCTTTAAAAAAATTAAATAATTGATCAAATAAAAAAGGAGGGGGCTGAGCTCATGCGGGACCCAGCAGCTACTATCTAAACTAAATACTGCCGTGATGAAACGCCATATCATGGATTATCAAGGATTATTTCTGAAACAGTATGGAGCTCAAAGGCTTTCTCTCTTGCCGGTTATACCACAAGGTGAGTTCCTTTTTATTTCCTGCTTCTTCACACACATGCTCTCCAGCACAGGTTAGCTCTGAGTGTTAGCGATGCTAATGTAAACACTGACCATATTACGAAAAGAGAGAGGGTTTTATTTTCTGACGCTGCGTGATTCCCCCGACACACCGGGGACACATATTTATTAAAGACATCAAAAAGTGCATTTTGCATGATAGGACACCTTTAAATGCATTGGTTTGACAAATGTTCATGTTTTGCAATTTTTTCCATTGTATTGTTTTTGATTAATCTGTATGTATGCTCAAAAACAACAAGACGAAATTAAACAAATGTGATTCTGATTCTGAACACTTGTAGTTTGAAGCTGTAGTTTGTAGTTCTGCCGCTGGATGGCGCTGCTGTTGCTGCACACGGTGTTCGATGCAGCGTCAAATGCGTCAATCTGGGTCAAACACGACAACACCGGAAGTGATGCTTCACTGTCAAAGTAAAAGTACGGAATTGGCGTGGAAACGGTTAAACCCAAAGGATAAAGTGTTGTTTGAATTACACTTACATTTAGAGAATAACGAACATATTGATTGTGTATATGTGTATATGAGGCTGCAGAGGTTATTCCTGATGATCTAAGAAATATTAACGGTTAGGTAAAGTAGCACAAACTTGTTTATTTTGTATTCCGAATCCTATGTGCATTTTATTTGTATTTAGTTTATTTCCTTGTTATTATTTTATGTCAAAGTCGAAAAATAAACTTATATGTACAGTATATAAAGAAAGACTGAAGTTATTCTCACCAAGCTACCAGTCCGAGATCTAGCGGTTTTATTTAGAAAAGCCTGGGCGGATGTGTTTGTGTCGCTGCCGCACGCGATCTTGACGCTCGGCTCAGTCCGGTCTGTTGCTTGAAGCCGCTTCGCTTCGTGTCTTCGCCGCGGCGGAGGAATAGGATGCGGAGCAGGAGCGGAACCGCAGCCCGTGACCCGGATCAGCCCAGAACCAGAACCAGGACAGGCTGAACCCTCCTCTTCCGGCAGCATGACAGCAGTGGGAGGACAGAGCGATACAGACAGGCTCCAGTAGCCGCTGACAGGGACAGTTAGCCGGGCAGCTAGCAGCGCGATGAGCGCGGCGGAGGGAAGCGGCACGATCCGCAGCCGCATCAAGAACCTGCTGCGCTCCCCGTCCATCAAACTGAGGCGGAGGAGCGGCGCGGCGCGGCACAAAGAGGACCTCAGCGACAAGGTACACACACACGCACGCACGCAGGCGCACACACACACACACACACACACACACACACACACACACACACACACACACACAACTTGAGCTCAGTGACATTAATGTTGAACAAGGTACACACACACACACACACGTTCATATTTGTATTATATCTTTGTGATATGCTGGATAATTGATGTTATTCCTGGTAGTATGGGGCAATTTAAAAATAACAGGTCATGGCCAAAATCATTGGATTTCAGGATATTATCCCAATACTCATCAAAATATGCTTAAACTTTTCGTCCTTTTAGTGCAAATTAAACTTAAACTTGAATTAGGGCATCATGAAGTCCCCCTGCATTCATAAAGCATTCATAATAAGGCAACATTGTGTAAGTCTGTTATTTCTTACATGATACATCCCATAAAACATGCTCTATTCTTTAGCTTTTTCAAAGTAACTCAGGATGAAAATGTTCATGATCATTTTGACCAAGATCTGATGATGGATTTTTTGTTTCCTTTTAATATATGCAAACTTATAGGCAAGGAAAACAAGTTGCAACAGTACATACATGAAGGTCTGTTATATAAAACTGTCTTCATTCAGAAAGTGTCATTAAACATCTTTGCTTTACAAACTAATGTCTCTGCTCCTCACATCATATTCATGTTCACACACACGCAGCACGACCGACTCCATCCAATAATACTGTTTCAGTGATCTTCAGTATTTCATATTTAATAGATAGGATTCAGTATTTATGCAGTATGAGTGTGTGTGTGTGTGGGATGTACTGGGTGCTGCATGGACATTAAGATGGGGATTCACACTCACTGCTTTCTGCTGTGTCGGCATATTTTAAACCCACACACACACACTCACACACACACACACACACACACAAAGGCATGCAGCAGTCCTCCGCAGTTTGTTCGACTCAGTTGGAGTCAATAAAGTTTCGAACATCAGGATCATTTGCACATTTCAGTTTCTAACTTTAATACCAAAACTTGAATATTATTATTAGTTATAGTCAATAGTATTGTTGATACTTTATGTGTCAATTCACACAGTATTGTTGGGATAATATCTAAGAGAAAAAGAGAAATTCAAGTAAAAAAGGCAACGTTTTCTAGTATTTTCAAGTTAAAAACATATAAAAATAAGGTTATTACTACTCTTATAGGCTGGATGTGTGTATGGAGGATTAACACTGCCGTTATTTGAAAGACTTTGTCATTGAGTGAAACAGTAGTAACACACACACACACGCACACACACACACACACACTGAGAGCATCCTGTCCGTCCGGTTGTCCCTGTCTGTTTGTCCCTGCAGGGCTTCCATCCATCTGTCAGCAGCTTCAGTCAGCCTGTAAAAACTCCCACAATGCTTCGAGCTGTGTGTGTGTGTGTGTGTGTGTGTGTGTGTGTGTGTGTGTGTGTGTGTGTGTGTGTGTGTGTGTGTGTGTGTGTGTGTGTGTGTGTGTGTGTGTGTGTGTGTGCACGTGTGTGTGTGTGTGTGTGTGTGTGTGTGTGTGTGTGTGTGTTGTGTGTGTGTGTGTGTGCGTGTGTGCAGTCATGTAAACTAAGCTTAAGTGTGTTTTCACTTCATGAGGACAGTTAGTCTGCAGTGGTTCACTCCTAAAGGGCTGCATGATAAAAGAAAAGGGTCACCAGTTAATGACAACAGAAGAAGAAGAATAACACCACTGTCTCGTTTATTTATTATAGCTTCTTAAAAATCTGATTTATTTTTGAAATTCTGCTGGGTTTTAACTCAAAGTCTTAACAGAAACAAATATCAATGCATATATAGAAATAGAAATACACAAGAAAATACTTGACTAAAAAGGCAGTTTAAAAAAAAAAAATGCATACAGTCAAGCATAAAACTGCTGACATATGAAAGTATAAGTACACAAAGGTATGCAGACTGTGTACGTGTTGGTATGCGGATGAATGTATTTGTGTTAAACCTGTATACAAGGAAATACATGGGTACATAGTCCCGTAAATAAGGATGAATGTCTGTAAACGTTTCTGAGGATTAAGACTTAAAATTCTTCTTTCTGTGCATATGCAAACAAACATGT
>JASDAP010000120.1:484638-487138 GCA_031216635.1 Dissostichus eleginoides | reverse complement strand
GTCCTCTCCTGCTGATGTTCAGGTGTATGTCAGTATGTAGTGTCTCTACTTTAAAGAGTCCTCTCCTGCTGATGTTCAGGTGTATATCAGTATGTAGTGTCTCTACTTTAAAGAGTCCTCTCCTGCTGATGTTCAGGTGTATATCAGTATGTAGTGTCTCTACTTTAAAGAGTCCTCTCCTGCTGATGTTCAGGTGTATATCAGTATGCAGTGCCTCTACTTTAAAGAGTCCTCTCCTGCTGATGTTCAGGTGTATGTCAGTATGTAGTCTCTACTTTAAAGAGTCCTCTCCTGCTGATGTTCAGGTGTATATCAGTATGTAGTGTCTCTACTTTAAAGAGTCCTCTCCTGCTGATGTTCAGGTGTATATCAGTATGTAGAGTCTCTACTTTAAAGAGTCCTTAAAACCCTATATAAAACACACTATAACACCATGAAAAGCAGAATAGGGACTCTTTAAAGCACCATTGGATCCTCTAAGGTGTTCCATGTTGCAGGGTGGAGCTCAGTCCACATAAAGGATTGTTTCTTCTGTATGTTGAGTAAATGTGTGTGGCTCTGTAAAGCTTAGGGAACTCGTGGTGTTTGTTAAGTGCTTTTAAAGTTACATAAGAAAGATAATCTTTCTGTTGAGGGAAAGTCTCTGAAGGTTCGCTCCTCACCGGACAGACGCCTGTTTCAGGAGTCACTCACAGGATTACTCACCAGAAGAAAACAGATACAGAGTTTGAAATGAGAAGCAGGACCTTTGGAGATGTTTGTTTAAACAATAACAGACTGATGAGGGTCTCTTTAAGGTCCTCAGACTGGAGGCCTTTGTCTTTGGAGATGTTTGTTTCTTAAACATGGAGGTGTTAAGGAGTTTTCTCTCAGGCTATTCTTGTGGAATGTGAATCTCCATTTTAACACATTTAGTTTATTTGCCACAGTTGTTGTTTTCTTAGAGACTTGTAAAGACACTCTATCAAATTCTAGTGATACACAGAGGTGGGAGGAGTACTCAGATCTGTACTTGAGTAAAAGTAGAAGTACTCAGATCTGTACTTGAGTAAAAGTAGAAGTACTCAGACCTTTTACTTGAGTAAAAGTAGAAGTACTCAGATCTGTACTTGAGTAAAAGTAGAAGTACTCAGATCCTGTACTTGAGTAAAAGTAGAAGTACTCAGATCTGTACTTGAGTAAAAGTAGAAGTAATCAGATCTTGTACTTGAGTAAAAGTAGAAGTACTCAGATCTTGTGCTTGAGTAAAAGTAGAAGTACTCAGATTTTGTACTAGAGTAAAAGTAGAAGTACTCAGATCTTGTACTTGAGTAAAAGTAGAAGTACTCAGACCTTGTGCTTGAGTAAAAGTAGAAGTAATCAGATCTTGTACTTGAGTAAAAGTAGAAGTACTCAGATCTTGTGCTTGAGTAAAAGTAGAAGTAATCAGATCTTGTACTTGAGTAAAAGTAGAAGTACTCAGATCTTGTACTAGAGTAAAAGTAGAAGTACTCAGATCTTGTACTTGAGTAAAAGTAGAAGTACTCAGACCTTTTACTTGAGTAAAAGTAGAAGTACTCAGATCTTGTACTTGAGTAAAAGTAGAAGTACTCAGATCTTGTGCTTGAAGAAAAGTAGAAGTACTCAGATCTTGTACTTGAGTAAAAGTAGAAGTACTCAGAGCTTGTACTTGAGTAAAAGTAGAAGTACTCAGATCTTGTACTTGAGTAAAAGTAGAAGTACACAGATATTGTACTTGAGTAAAAGTAGAAGTACTCAGATCTTGTACTTGAGTAAAAGTAGAAGTACTAGAGTGTAGGAATACTCTGTTACAGTAAAAGTCCTGCATTCAAAATGTTCCTCAAGTAAAAGTAGAAAAGTATTCTCATCAAAATATAGTTAAAGTAGCGACAGTAAAAGTAGTCATTGTGCAGATTGGTCCATTTCAGAATAATATATATGATATGTTTTATAATGATTGATCATGAAAGTGTTCTCAAAGCTGGTAAAGGTGCAGCTAGTTTGAATGACTTTGTATACTGCAGGGTAGCTTGTGGATTTACTCCAGCTGGAACTAAAGTCTGATTTAACACTTGATTATATTTCACATCATTCATCCAGATCTGTGAAGTAACTAAAGGGATTAAATACATGTAGTGGAGGAAAAGTACACCATTTACCTCTGAACTACAAGTAAGACTACAAGTACAAAGTAGCATAAAATAGAAATACTCACGTAAAGTACAACTATCTAAAAATTGTACTTGAGTAAATGTACTTAATTACTGCTCAATAAGACGCGTGGCTCTCAATTCATATAGTATTGAATTGGCGACTATTTTGACAATCAATGAGCCATTTTTAACCAAACATGCCAACATGTCTTCAGTGACTTCTACTTTGGAAACTTCTTTCTGCAATAATCAATATTCCAAGTATTGGTTCTTGCAGCTCTACATCACATGCAAGTATAGAAGAAAGTAGAAATGGTGTAAGGAAGTATAGACAATATGTATCTGTG
>JASDAP010000120.1:332138-479638 GCA_031216635.1 Dissostichus eleginoides | reverse complement strand
TCTGTAATGAGATAAAAAAACATGTTAATCAGTGTTTGAACTTTGGACACAGCCATGCTATCTGTTCCCACCCGTTTCCAGTGTTTATGCTAAGCTACGCTAACACACAGACAACATTAATATCCTGCTGAACATTTAATAAAGAAGTCAGAGGTTCACGAGGTAAACTCTGACAGATCTGATTAGACTTGTTAATACAAGTCAGGACACACACACACACACACACACACACACACCCTGTGTTAGTTGGCAGGTTGTTTGTGTATGAACGTGTGTGTGTGTGTGTGTGTGTGTGTCGAGTTGAACAAACACTCAGTGATAAGTGTTTGTGCTGACTCTAAGCAGTTGAGTCAGCAACCAATTATAGTCTTCCTCATCAACGCATACACACACACACACACACACACACACACACACACACACACACACACACACACACACACACACACACACACACATTGATTGAGCATTAGGTAATGCTGTGTGGTTTGACCTCATATGGAATCCATTTTCTTTCTGTTGTGTAAATTAAATCAATATGACACATTACAACATGATAAACTAGCAACTCATTCCCGCCTCGCTCTATAAGTATTTTATTCACATGGAGCTACATTAGGAAAGAGACGTCTGTAAATCAGTGGATAATTAGATTGGAGGTAAATCAATGAACAACAAGTACTGGCATTTAAATAGCCCTTATTTGACTCAAGGGATTGCCCCTGAATGCACCGCTCTATATGTGATTGTTGAAAATACAGTGCTATGCTTTCTATGACTTTCTGCTGGAAGGAAATGACTTCCAAAATCCTTTTTTTGGAGCAAAGACACCAATACAACATTTATTCAAATTACAAACTAAAATGCTGCTTTCTACTTCTACTCACCTTCGACTGAATTAAATCATACCTTCGTGCAATAATGAAGTGTTATGCATATATGAAATAAAGGTCATGTTGATATTGAAAATTATGTGGAAATACAAAGAAATTCTGCAGCGCTACCAGAAGTTTATTTTAGCTTTATTCACCACTGAAAGCCTGGCCCTGTTCTCTTTATCCATCCATCCAAGGCTACTCTAAAGCTCTTCTCTGATTGGTTCCTACCTGTTCAGAGAGGGTGATGATGTCACAGGTGAGATGAGATCAACACCTACGAACAAAGAAAACGTGTTTCTCTGCTTTTCTTCTGCTCAGAGGTCAAAAGTCAGAGAGGGCTTTGATGTGTGACACCTGCACTTTTCCCACTTCAGATGCACAACACACACACACACACACACACACACACACTGTGTGTTATAGAGCTCTGTGAATGATGTAGTGATATAATGAAAGAAAGGGACAAAAATGAAAATACTAAAGTTATGAACTAAGTGGAAATTATACTTGTTTGGTGTGTTTTTAGTCAGTGTGTGTGTGTGTGTGTGTGTGTGTTTGTGTGCCTTTGCCTTTCAGAGCATGATCTGTTTATGAAGGTACATGTTGGACAGACTGAGTCACCAAACAGAGACTCATTAAACCTGCACACTGTTTATACAGCTGTGTGTGTGTGTGTGTGTGTGTGAGTGTGTGTGAGAGTGTGTGAGAGAGAGATAGAGCATGAACAGTAACTGTTGAACTCTGATAGTTTTGACTTGTTTTGGAAGTGAAACCTGAACTTTAAGGTGTGTGTGTGTGTGTGTGTGTGTGTGTGTGTGTGTGTGTGTGTGTGTGTGTGTGTGTGTGTGTGTGTGTGTGTGTGTGTGTGTGTGTGTGTGTGTGTGTGTGTGTGTGTGTGTGTGTGTGTGTGTGTGTGTGTGTGTGTGTGTGTGTGTGTGTGTGTGTGTGTGTGTGTGTGTGTGTGTGTGTATTCTATGAAGTGTGTTTGTACATCGGGTGGGGAGCAGGTTTCTTTCTGGTTGTGTTTATATTGGTTCATCGTGTTTTAACATGCTAACTTTCTCTGTGTGTGTGTGTGTGTGTGTGTGTGGTGTGTGTGTGTGTGTGTTCAGGTGTGTCGTCGTCCTTTTGAATCCTCGGAAGAACAAACAGCATTACATCTTCAACAGTTCCAGGTAAGACTTCGGCCAATCAGCTCTCACCTCGCCTGCATGTGGAAACGGTTTCAGGGTACAATAGGTGCTCAAAACAAGCCTTCTTTCCATACCTTAGTGTAGCGTGTGGCGTGCGGGTCTCATTCCATTATAATTTACTCGATTTTTAAAGGAATTGTAAATTGTGTTTCTGGCTCAGTTCTGATACTGTGTCTCAATTTAGCTGTACTCACATTTGCTGTTTTGAGTGCATAATTGCTTCCCAAAGTATGGCAATATGCGCTTTAAGTACCCGAAACGTTTATCCATTACGGTCAAAAGTTGAGCGTCTCACACCTAATGATCGCCATCACCTGGTACTAGGATGGGTTAAAAGCAGAGAACAAATGTCTGTGCTGTGTGCTCTGCATGTGTGACCAGAGGGTTTCATCCCTCCAATTCTATTATGAAATAGCACAACCAGCTACTACACAATAAAACGTATTCCTGAGTTTTTTAAGTATGTAATACTCGCACCCCTAGACTGGGGTTGATAAGGAACCGTAGTTTATTTAATAGGGGGTTAATTAAGCAGTCTATAATGAGTTAAACTGCTATGGATAAGTTGTTCGCTACAACACTACACTACACGGTGGACATTTAGTTTAGTGTGTACCAAGGGAAGTAACTGAATTAAGACACACTATATAATCAAGGTCCATAAGGGGATAAAGGGTTGACTGTGGCTGTGAGGGAGTGCGGTGGACTTTCAACCAGCAGGTTGTCGGTTCGATCCCAGCCCGTGCAGTCAACATGTCTAGGGTTGTTTCTCAAGGTCGAGGAAGGCTGCTCCAGAGCCACTATTTCAAGCATACTACGTCATCGAGTCCCGCCGAAGGACTGTTCCAATGTCCAGCATACTTGGAATTCTACCGAGGCCGGCGTCCTTCGTAGCGAGAAATTTCGAGGCTGCACATGTGTATCCTCCGCGGTCTTAAAATCCCCACAATGCTTTGCGCACGGACCAATTTCCAAATCTTTGGCGGAAATCGCACTCCATTTAAGACGGGGCCTCGCATTTGACGCACACCTGCACACCTGTTAGCCTGTTCCACCATTCTTCGTTTTCCGAGGCTAGGAAGGATTCTTGCCTCACTTCTGAAGGACCTGACTAGGAGGTACATGTGCTACCAAGTACCAAGCAAGCGTCCTCAACATTGAGAATCACCCAATGTGTCCTTGTGTGAGTGTGTGTGAGTGTTTCCCAAGAGCAAGTGGTGCTGCTCTGCATGAATGAGGTGTGAATGGGTGAATGACTCGTAGAATGTAAAGCGCTTTGAGGGGTCGAGAAGACCTGATGAAGAGATTTATAAGTACAGTCCATTTCGTGTAATGGGTCTATTTTGTCACAGAATTGCTTTCAACTCCTCACTGTTATACAATACAAATACAACCATGGTTTTCCTTTAGATCTGACCATGTCTGATTACGTGATTTTAAGCATGTGACCTTTTTCTCTCTTCCTGTTCTTCAGGAAGGCGATCACCACGTTAGCGTTTTCTCCAGATGGGAAATATGTCGTCACAGGAGAGGTGAGTCTTTCTGATGATCAGCAGGTCTTCAAGAGCCAGGACCAGAGTTTACTCAGTTTAGGGGGGTTAGGGAGGGTCTTTAGTCTGTGTGTTGAAGACCCTGTTAATACTTGTTTTTTTAAGATGCATCTTGGCCAATCAGCATAGGAGCAAGCATGTATAGGAAGGAAAAATGACTTAATATAAAATAAAATGACTAGATTCAAAACAAAAAAGCCCCAAACCTTGCAGAGAAACAACAGAAACGAGTCCTCGTGCAGACAGAGGAGGTCTGGAGGATTAGTGAGGAGGTTTAGAGGAACAGAAGGTCTCTCAGCATGATGAGGAGTCAACCTGCTGTTGTTACTAACTCACTGAATCATTATCCTATTAAACCAACACTCGGTGCTGAAACGTACAAATAAAATACCCATAAAAGACTGAAATAATCACAAATCACAAATTAATTAAACTGTAGATCAAACAAATCAATGTAATTTGGAAATGAAAGACCAGAACGTGGTAGTAGTTCAATCAGTACCACGTTAAGTGTTTATAAAACATTTGTATTATTGACTGACTTGTGGCTGTTACTGACTACCAGTGGAATGAGCTGCCTACACATTTTTAAGATTTTATATTGTATTTTTAAGATGTTATTAAGTATTTTCCAGTAGAGACTGAACAAGAAGACAGACTGTTACAGTACAAGGACAATGCTCACATACTTGTATATATATTTTTAACCTTCTTCCTCCTCCTCTTCCTCAGAGCGGTCACATGCCGGCGGTCCGAGTCTGGGACGCTTCGGAGCGTCTGCAGGTCGCCGAGCTTCAGGAACACAAATACGGAATCTCCTGCGTCGCGTTTTCTCCAAACGGGAAATACATCGTCAGCGTGGGCTACCAGCACGACATGATGGTCAACGTCTGGAACTGGAAGGTAGACAAGTCAACGCTTAAGTGAATAATTGACGAGGTTTTAATCAGATGAAACTGAACTAAAAAAAAAACATCTTTGGAAAACTCGTTAAAACTGAGGTTAGGTGCTGAAGAGCATTAAAAACCAGCAGGATGATGCGTTCAGGCACACGCTGTTGTTTTGAATATTCATCTCCTTAAATACAATCCCTTAATTAGTTGAGGTAATTTTCAAATGTTTTATTGTTGTTGTTTGGGGGTATCTGTATACCATCCCCATGGCTCACACTAAAATGAAAAAAACAATTAGAAAATAACAAAAAAATGTAATACAACATTTAAATAAACAAAGGGAAAAAACGAATTTATATTCTCAAATAAGAAATAAATACACATTTTAAAATGAATTATAAATAACAGCGATCTACAAAGACATGATTATCATATACAGCCGTTACGTTGTGTTTCTTGTTGTGTAGACTTTGTTTAGTAGTCCAGGTGTTTATTAACGAGCATTTATATGAACCATTATTTCGAGAGACCACGAGTAAACATACATTTGAGAGGGCCGAAAATAGTTACATTGTAGTCGATTTTATCTTCTTATTTTGCCAAAATGTTCTCTGTGAAAGTATATTGTAGTGAAACTGCTTTGTAATCCAGCTGACTGATGTTGTTGTTGTGTCTTTCCATCAGAAAAACGTCGTTGTTGCAGCCAATAAGGTTTCCAGTAAAGTGACGGCCGTGTCCTTCTCCGACGACAGCTCCTACTTTGTTACCGCCGGTAATCGACACGTGAAGTTCTGGTACCTGGACCACGCTAAGACCTCCAAGGTGAACGCCACCGTGCCTCTGCTGGGGCGTTCAGGGCTGCTGGGAGAACTCAGGAACAACTTCTTCAGCGATGTGGCGTGTGGTCGAGGTAAACAGGCCTCGTCCACTTTCTGCATCACTTCCTCCGGCCTGCTGTGCGAGTTCAACGACCGGAGACTCCTCGACAAGTGGGTCGAGCTGAGGGTGAGTCACAGCATTTGGTTAAAAACAAATTAGAGACGTTTCCAACTCTATTTACCGTATGTAGCCCCGCCCCTTTTCCTACTTCCGGTTCAAACTCAGTTAAAATGCGTTTGTTCCTCCAAATTAAATGAACGTATCTGGGGCTATTTAGCTAGCGAACTAAGTTATCTATTTAACAAGCCGGCCAGCAAACATTAGCTTTCCAGTTAATAAACTATAGCTATAGTAAGCTATCTACTTAAAAAGCTATCTAGCTGTCTAGGAAAAGTTGGCTATTTACTCCACATTTTAAGCTAGCTAACGTTTGCTATCGATCAAACTTGCTAGTTAGCTTTCTTTAGCTACCGATCTTACAAACTAGCCAGCAAATGTTAGCCAACTTTTGCCAAATTGGTCGATCTGTTTTGTATTTGTAGAACAAAATGCTGTGTCAAGGTTCAACCTGACTAACATCTGCCAATCAGTAATGATAAAAATGTCCCAAAAAACTCTGCTCCCTATGAATAAATCTCACCTGGCCAGAGGCGTACCTCAGGGCAATGTGACCTCACTGTAGTGTGTGGCTACAGGTGGAAAAGCTGCTGTTTTCTGATGTTAACTTTATTAAGTATTTCACTGTGTGTGTCTGTAAGTGAAAATCTCTAATGTGAAGTTCCTCCTCTTCCCCCTCGCTTCCTGTGCAGAGCGTCGACTCTGCGCCCGTAAGTCTCCATCTCACCGGGACTCAGTCAGTTCAGCCTGTGACTCCTTTACTAACATTAATATATATAGTTTACATATAGTATATATTATAGGCTGATCCTGTGATTACGGCTGTATTTCAACCTGAAAAGCCACTGTTTTGATGGCCCTTAAAACACATTAAAATTCGAATAATTCAATAAGATGATAATCAGTAAATCATTAGCTGAACTGACTGACTCGGACCCGCCCACTTTCTTTCCTTCTCTCACCTCATTGGTCGGTTTCAAAGCACGCCGCTGTTATTCATACCCACACTCCACCTCCACGCTCAGATTCACAGCGGTCCCTGAACGCAGCATCCACCGCCTCCTCCACCAACATCCAGCATCCACTCACTGCAGCACTACTCACACTGTGCTCCTGATACTTCAAAGCACTGAAAATGCATTTAAACGTGATCTTCTAGTCTACTAATTTCTTTACAACACATGGCCTCATTCATGCTTTCACACACACATTCACATACTGCTGTCATAGACTGCTTTGCATCTGCAGAGCGGTTAATACACACTGTCTCACTCTCTCTTTCTGGAGGAGCTCAGTAACACAGCCGCCTTTGTCTGGATCTTCTCCCACTCACATTCTCTCATTTACATTTTCAGTCTTTAAATCAGAGAAACACAAAGAACAAGTTCCTGCTGAGGGCACTGAGTCTGCTGAGCTGTCTTCATCATGACTGATATCATTTCCAAACCGTTAGTGAAGACCCACAATTTAAAAAAGCTGCAAACGTCCAGTATCTGACGGGCATAACGTACTCAACCTTAGCATAGTCCAATAATTCAACATTACAAAAAGGTGGTGTTAATTATATTTAAAGAATATGTAACCCTAACCTGTCCTAAACATTTAATTAAATTGCCTTGTCTCATACAGATCCAAATTTTTATATATTTTTCAATGATAATTTGAATAATGTTCCAAAAGGGATAATTTCCTCTTTGTCGAAAACATATCCCAATTGCAATTCCAGTAAAAAAAATTGCAAATTAGTTGTTTTTTCCCCAAATCGTGCGGCTCTATTTGGCAGAAACTTTGCCTCATGAGGATGCTTTTCCTCACTGTTCACTCTATCAAGTGCACACACCTGGATTTTATCTGCACAGATCTGTAGACTAGATAAAGGCCATCATTTTTTTTTTTTTTACTGAAGACGACTCACGTCATCGCAGGGTCAAAAATCATCTTCATGGTGTCGTCATAACTCAGCAAGAAGAAGTGACGTTTCTGAAATTTGATTCTGACTCACCTGTGTGTGCATGTGTGTGTGTGTGTGTGTGTCCATGTGTGTGTGTGTGTGTCTCTGTGTGTGTGTGTGTGTCTGTCTTTTCTTTCTGTCCTTTTTTCTTCTGTCTTTCTGTCTGTGTGTGTGTGTGTGTGTGTGTGTGTGTGTGTGTGTGTGTGTGTGTGTGTGTGTGTGTGTGTGTGTGTGTGTGTGTGTGTGTGTGTGTGTGTGTGTGTGTGTGTGTGTGTGTGTGTGTGTGTGTGTGTGTGTGTGTGTCCATCCCCAGGCGTCTCAGGCCACCTCCCTCTCGGTCACAGACGAGCTGATCTTCTGTGGTTGTTCTGACGGGACGGTGCGAGCGTTCAGTCCCGTTAATCTTCACTTCCTGTGCACGCTGCCCCGCCCCCACTGCCTCGGGGCCGACATCGCCAGCATGACGGACGCCAGGTAACACACACACACACACACACACACACACACACACACACACCTGACAGGCAAGGTTTATTTAGTTTAGGAATCATTTTCGTCATAATCCTTGTCAACAAAACGTTTTCACTGGAGATTCCTAAAAAAAAAACTACATTTTATTGTCTTTCCTTAACGATTAATACCAGAAAACATGTTTAGGGAAGGAACATTTGGAAAGAGATCCAATGAAGTAAGTCATTTTAAGATGGAAAAAAAAGACAAATTGTTCTGATGAGTCCACCACCGTTACAGCGGAACATCAGTGATTATGTGTTACAATGGCGTTAGCCACCAGAAAAGGACACCAGCAAAGACAAACAGATGAGAATGCTGCGTGGGGTCTGGGTGCCGTGTTGGCGGGACGTTGCGCGGCTCGCTGCTGTGAGGAGGGGACAGTGTGAGCTGGGTTACTGGTGTGGTTTCCTGGTTGCTGCGTGGGGGTCTGCGAGACAGCGAGACATCGCGAAACTCAGCCTGAACTAAGCCTGAGCACGATGGATGCGGGAAGGGGGGTTGCTGAGGGAGCTGCAGCACCCCCATCTGCGAGGCTCCACTAGCGAATGTGGCCCGCGATGAAATTGAGTTTGACTCCCCTAGTTTCCATGCAGAAAAAGCTACATAACACAAGGGGACGGGTAATAACCAGAAAAACATGACATGGGACCTTTAAAAGCAGCTGCAATGTAAAGGTTTATTATTTGTGAGCCATCTCTCTCTCTCTCCTCCTCAGTCAGCTGTTCACCTCCCGTCCAGAGGCTCGGTATCCGGACACGGTGGCGGTGACCTACGACCCCGCGAACCGCTGGCTGTCGTGCGTCTACAACGACCACAGCGTTTACGTTTGGGATGTCCGAGACCTGAAGGACCCTCGCAGGGCGGGGAAACTCTACTCTGCCCTGTACCACTCCTCCTGTGTGTGGAGCCTGGAGGTCAGCGTTATTTAATTTATTTATATATATACAAAGAAGGCACACATTCCTCAGAGGTCAAAGGTCACTGAGCTGAACTGAAGTGGTCATAAAAACTGAATGTGTGTAACCGTGTAAAGACGCCTGTTTCTGCACCAAATGGTTCCTTTTACTACGTGTTGGTAATTCCCAGTGTAGAGGCGGCTGTGTTTCCTCACATTAAAAACCAATCATTTCAGTCACACATTTAAAAAGTTGTTTTTTTTGCAAGGTTTGATAAACGGCCGGTTCTTTATTTAGAAGACAGATGAGGACATTTCAACAGTTGCAATGAAATATGCTTGCGGTTACAGGGAGTGGTAGACATTTGCAATAAGGGAACAGTAAACATTGAAACCCTCCCCTTCTCATTGTCCTCCCCTGATGTGCTCAAACTATACTTTCAATGGGATTCAGCAATAAGGAATTACTTCATAATACTCCAGAATTCCACATTATAATAACTATTACATTACAGGTCACTTGTTAGACGCTTTTATCCAAAGAGACTTACATACATTCAATACTGTATTGACGACATGCTGACCTATCTGGACCTAAGACATTGCTATATAATGGACCTAATCAAAAGATAACAATGTATTGATCTGTCGTTTTGAAGCTCTTCAGTTGAGACAGCCTCTCTGTTGTTCCTCCTGCAGGTGTACCCAGATGGGGTAGGAAAGGGAGGAGATGGAGGGGAGGTGCGTCTCCCCCCCGGGTCATTCCTCTCCTGCTCCTCAGACAACACCATCCGACTCTGGAACACCGACGGACACAAACTGCTCACCAAGAACATCCTGAGCCACGTAGGAGAACACATCTGTGCTTTAATCCGTCTGTAGAAATGTTAGTGTGACGTTGAATTAGCTGATAGCAGAATCTGGCATAAATCCTCTCTTCCCTTTTTGAGATTATTCAATTTCTATGCATCATCCTTGTTTTTTTTACTTGTTCTTTATTAGTTATTTTCTCACATTCCCCTTTACATCCAATAGTACTCCAATTTATATGAACAGTTTCTTTAACGAGGGGTCACAACATGTTTAAGGTCTCAAATCCTACAAATTCTACATTCTCATATTACAATAATACAGTCCAATATCTTATTGTAATCGTTTTCTTCGCTGCTGTTAGTAATATTTGTAAGAGGTACATCTATCATCCTTGTTTTAATAAAGACAAACTGTAAATGAATGCTACCTGACACTCTCTAACCTTTGACCTTTGACCCCTCAGGACCTGCAGAAGGTCATCTACATGGACGATAACGTCTCCGGCCTTTTGGACCCGGAGAGCGACACGGTGACCGGGAGCAGCTCGGAGAAGACGGGGTCCTCGAGCTCCGAGGGGCCGCAGGCCGACCAGAGCAGGGCGGGCATTAGGACCCTGAGGGTCAGTCCTGACGGGCAGCACCTGGCCTCCGGAGACCGCATGGGCGTCCTCAGGTGAGAGGGGGGGGACAGTAAGAGATCCAATCCACATGTTCAATTATCTGTGGGTGTTGTGGTCAAATGTTCATATTTATTGTTTATTATATGTATTGTGTGTGTGTGTGTGTGTGTGTGTGTGTGTGTGTGTGTGTGTGTGTGTGTGTGTGTGTGTGTGTGTGTGTGTGTGTGTGTGTGGTGTGTGTGTGGTGTGTGTGTGTGTGTGTGTGTGTGTGTGTGTGTGTGTGTGTGTGTGTGTGTGTGTGTGTGTGTGTGTGTGTGTGTGTGTGTTGTAGGATCCATGATCTGGACGGGATGGAGGAGATTTTGAACGTTCAGGCTCACGACTCAGAGATTCTCTGCCTCGAGTTCTCCAAACCAGATACTGGTGAGAAACTGCTTCCTACTCTGTGTTCAAAACAGATCTTATTTTTTGCAATATTCCAAAATCCAATGGAAAAATCCCATTGGTTTTTGTAGAGGGAACGAGGGAGATGCTAACTTCCATGTTTGCCTAAAACAATTCGTCATTACTCTCTAACAGATAAAGGCTGTGCAGTAAAAGACAGAATAGAAATAGACAAAAACACAATCTCGCGAATTCATCAGGTTCCCAGGCAAGGGAAGGGTCTAAAAAGCAATTTATGCCTGCAAGTCAAAACAGTGGGAATATCACCCACGCTTCCTCACCTTTCCCATGACCTGAGCGTGTCCTCTGCCCCTGAGCAAGGCAGTGATCCTGCAGGGAGGATGCACTGAGACTGACCTCGACCTCGCTCTGTTGTGGTCTTTGTGTCCATGTGATTCATCCAATCAGAGATAAGACTGCATCATGTGTCACTTTGATCTAAAAAGACCTGTTGTGATCACTGGATCCACTCGTGGAGTACATTTACTGAGGTTGGTTTTTTTGGGTAAGTCTGAGAGTTTTGGAGTTTATAACAACAAAAGGATGAGTTTACACCCTCAGATACACATTCATTGCACATTTTGTTGTTTTTTAAGGCTAAGTATGATTTTTTTAGTCTAATTTTGATTGCATTGAAGCAAAAAAAACATAAATGATAACAATTCATAACTTAAATTTAGGAAAAAGTAACACTAGCATTAAATAAAAGGCTTCACATATCCACCAGAATGACAGACCTGCTGCCAGACCATGACATAGGCCGATCAAATAAACAGAACTAGAATAAAAAACAGGTTTTAGTCAATAAAATGAGATTCTGTGTTTGCCTAATAATTGTGGCGTTTCCATGAACTCTTAGTGATTGGGGCTATTTGGGGAGAATTTGCCCTTGTGAGGATTAGAACTGTAATGTGAGGGGTCAAATATTTGTTATAACGGAACAAAACATGGTACACTACGCTGCTCTTCCCCATAACTTATTCATATACATAATGTCAAAAGAAAGCGTTGAGGAGCTGAACTTATTGTGGCAGCTTCTGAATCCTTTTAATGTGTGTGAACTACATCTGGCACACACACACACACACACACACACACACACACACACACACACACACACACACACACTATAAAACGGGCCTGTAAAGCTGTTACTGTTGGATAGTAAAACCTGCAAACTCAACAATAAGACGCATTTCTGTCGACAAGGAAACAGGAACACAGAGAGAGGAATGCTGAGGCACACACACACACACACACACACACACACACACACACACACACACACACACACAGTTTAAGAGCAAAGTGCTGAGTGAGAACACGCCAGCTCAGCAATCCGAACACAATGTTAAATCCTCTGAGACTGTAAAGAAAAACACGATCTACGTCTCACACCTTTTTTGTATATTTTCTGTCCTTATCTTTACAAATACATTTGACCTGTTAAGTTCACACAGAAACCGGCAAAGGAGATCTGAAAAAAACAAAAAAATCAGTGAGCTATTGTGGGGGAGAAACTCCCTCTGGAGGAACACAGGGATTTTAGCCTCTGCAGACCATTTACATGCACTAAAACCTACAGAACACTCTATCGGTCCAGGGACTACAGATGAAAAAACGCCTCTTGACTAACTCTGGCACATTTACAGACATGTTGATTAATGTGCACTCTCCTGTGAAAGGTCACCTATTGTGCAAAATCACTCTTCATGTCTCTTCTACATCAACATGTGTCCCCTCTTCTTCATGTCTCTTCTACATCAACATGTGTCCCCTCTTCTTCATGTCTCTTTACATCCAACATGTGTCCCCTCTTCTTCATGTCTCTTCTACATCAACATGTGTCCCCTCTTCTTCATGTCTCTTCTACATCAACATGTGTCCCCTCTTCTTCATGTCTCTTCTACATCAACATGTGTCCCCTCTTCTTCATGTCTCTTCTACATCAACATGTGTCCCCTCTTCTTCATGTCTCTTCTACATCAACATGTGTCCCTCTTCTTCATCTCTTCTACATCACATGTGTCCCCTCTTCTTCATGTCTCTTCTACATCAACATGTGTCCCCTCTTTTCATGTCTCTTCTACATCAACATGTGTCCCTCTCTTCATGTCTCTTCTACATCAGCATGTGTCCCCTCTTCTTCATGTCTCTTCTACATCAACATGTGTCCCCTCTTCTTCATGTCTCTTCTACATCAACATGTGTCCCTCTGTGGAAAGAGACTCTGAAAGTTTCAGGAACAAAGATTCTCTCTTTTTCTCCTGATCCATTTCTATAAAAACCTGTCTGAAAATGAGCTGATCGATTTGGACACTTTGTGATGTCATAACGATGTTTTGTCTTGTGTAACCATTAGCCAATCAGCAACCAAGGTAACCCCCCCCCCCCCACCTTATCACCTGAATCTCCTCCTAGAGCACCATTGTGTTCTGTTTAACCAAATCTCTCTCAGAGGGGCGTGGGGAGGGGCTCCTTATTTTCATCTAAAGTAACAGACAGAGAATCAGCACTTTGGAAACAGGGCTGAAACAGAGGGGATTATGGGATGCTGCAATGATCTGTTTGGTGTTTCAGCCAATCAGAGACAGGCTCTGTATATATCTGAGAGCTGTGATATATTGATGAAAAACACAATAAGATCTTCTTTAATCCCACATTTCCTCTGTGTGTCTCTCAGGTCTCCAGTTGTTAGCCACGGCCAGTCGGGACCGTCTGATCCACATCCTGGACGCGGGCCGGGAGTACAGCCTGGTGCAGACGCTGGACGAACACTCGTCCTCCATCACGGCCGTACGATTTGCCGGTCAGTCACGTGACCTCTGACCCCGCAACACAAAACACATTTGTACAAATGAGCCTTTTAGGAAGCAATCTCCTGCTCTCTGTCTGCGGACCTTTCTCAATGCATTGCTATGCATTTTAACCTGTCATCTGATTGTGTGTTGAATTGGCATTACCCCCCTTTTATTGCACAATTTCATCCTTTAATCTAAATGTATTTTTGATATGTCCACTCTATGCTATTTTAGTTCGTTTTTATGTCTTTGACTGGTAACTGTATTCTGTGTGATATCAATGTTCTGTGAAATGTCTATGTGAAGCACCTTGGACTGCACTTATTGTATGAAAGGTGCTGTACAAATAAAGATTATTATTATTATTATTATCAAGTTAAAGATGTCGTTATATAAACTCTGCTGTTAATGTGTGTTTCCTCTCTGACATCACGCCTTCTTCCTGTCTTTCAGCCAATGAGGGCAAAGTGAGGATGATCAGCTGTGGAGCCGATAAGAGCGTCTACTTCCGCACCGCTCAGCAGGTGAGAGGAGGCACAACGACTTACACAACACACACATATTGGATATATAACACGACAAGAAGGAAAGGGTAAATGTATAAGAAGAGGAGAGAAGGAAGAACTTTTCCAGCTACTCCGTTTATTTAGTTAGTTATTCCAGGTAATGTTGTTTGGAGGATTTTGTGACTTAGTATATTAACTCAAATACTCCACTTCTTTTTGTATCTGTACTTAAGTATTATCCAGTTGTCCTTTTTACTTCTACTCTACTACATCTCAGAGAGAAACCTTGTACAGTGGAAGTGATTCTTAAAGTTCCTTTGCAGATATAAATCCCTTTATCAGCTCTCTCCGACCCCTCAGAGCTCTTTACATGCGAGTCATTCAGCATGCTTGTATATGCAGAAAGATATATCGTTTTATTGGCCGATGGAAACAGTTTGGCTTTAAGTCGGAAGATGTGTATAAATAAACATAACATGTACAACATGAATATGAAAAAATGCACAAGGTTATATATCTAATAATCAAATCTTGGAGTTAATTACCAAGAGTCTAATGTATTAATTATAAGATTAGTTCCTCTGGTGGTCCAATTTTCTTTACATGTGGATGTTCACTTTACTGGTGTGTTTCCGACTAACATTAATAACCCCGTTTCTATTCTATTTTATTTGTATTAACTTGCACTATTTATCTGTTTTATTTGTCCTATACATGTTGCTCTGTTGGAGGAGCCTGTGACCTAAGTGTTTCATTGCCATGTCTCCACTGTAGCTGCCGTGCACATGACAATACAACCTTGAATTGAATTGAATCTTTTCTTCTTCTGTGGTGTCGCAGCGGAGGAGGGTCTGCAGTTCACGCGCACTCTCACGTGGTGAGGAAGACGACGCTGTACGACATGGACGTGGAGCCCACCAGGAAGTACGCAGCGGTGGGCTGTCAGGACCGCAGCATCAGGTAACACACACACACACACACGCGCGCACGCACACGCACGCACGCTCGCTCGCACACACACACACTCACTCACTCACTCACTCACTCACTCACTCGCACACACACACTCTCACACACACACACACACCTGTCTTGAGTGTGTGTGTGTGTGTAGTCTGCAGGCAGGATTATTACCCAGCAGGCACCAGGAGGAAGATTAGGATGAATCCCATGATCCCGTCTCATTGTTTAATTTCCTCTCTTCCTCTTCCTTCCTTTACCTCTCTATGTTTCTTGTTTCCTACATTTTCCTCTGCTTTATTTACATTCTTTATCTCCTCTAACCACTTTTCTGGTTTCCTTTTCATTTCCTCTCCTTCCTTTGTTGATTAGAAACAACATCCTGCTGCTTCTTCTCTTTTACCTCGTCACGTTACTCTAAATTAAAACAATATGACGGTGCGTTCATGTGCCGTGACGGTCAGCTAAATAGTTTCTGCATCTTTTTAATAACTTCCATGTTTATTGACTGTTTTCCAGGTTTGATTTGAATATTTTAATGTCGGCAGCAGAACTTGAAATGTCCAGAGCAGCACCTGAACGCACCACGAACACAGAGACAGACAGCAGCCGTCACTAAATCATTCATGCATTCTGGTTTATTATTTACATGTTTTATATTAAATATAAATGGTGTCCAGTCTGGCTTTCCTCTCTGTGGGATTAGACTGCCACCTGCTGGTCAGAGTGGGGAATAAGACAAGAGAAACCCCATTTGGGCAATGGTGTTGTTGCAGCACACGGACAGAACCATTTACAGATAAATAATACAAATACAATAATTAGAGGTAATAAATAAGGTAATAAAGGAAAACTTTGAAATAACATGTAAACTCTACAATTAAATGGACCCCCAACAAATGCACAATAAACCAAGTTTGAAAGGAAATTGAAATGTGTACACCTTCAAATCTTTGGTATAGACATCACCATAATATAATATAGAAACACACACACTGCTAAATGAAGATAACACAGCATTATTGTGAGACAACGTATTGGACCAATACTAATACTTTATTATTTATTATTTTCTGTTCCTCCTCTTCCTCCTCCTCCTCTTCCTCCTGCAGGATCTTCAACATCAGTAATGGTAAACAGAAGAAGATGTATAAAGGCTCTCAGGGCGAGGATGGGACTCTCATTAAGGTAAGACACTACATTTAGCTAAACGTTTTATAGATTATTCACAAGTTTTTAGCTTCAGTTGAAAACTGTCCTCCTCTTCCTCCTCTTCCTCCTCCTCCTCTTCCTCCTCAGGTGCAGATCGACCCCTCCGGTCTCTACATCGCCACTTCCTGTTCGGATAAGAACATCAGCATATTTGATTTCTACTCCGGAGAGTGTGTGGCCACCATGTTCGGACACTCCGGTCAGTAATGTGTGTGTTGTGTGTGTGTGTGTGTGTGTGTGTGTGTGTGTGTGTGTGTGTGTGTGTGGCTTTATGAGTGGTTTAGTAAAGTTTTTCACACACATGTTCTTGTTCTGTCCCTCAGAGGTAGTGACAGGTCTGAAGTTCACCAGTGACTGCAGACACCTGATCACAGTGTCTGGAGACAGGTACGCCTCACTACACACACATGTTCACTACACAATAAACTGAGAGTGTGTGTTAACTTCAGAGAGATTGATCCTCATGAAAACTGTCTTTATTTTAATTGTACAAATTCAACACTTCACAACATTAATCAATGTGATTTAATTGAAAACCTGTGTGTGTGTGTGTGTGTGTGTGTGTGTGTGTGTGTGTGTGTGTGTGTGTGTGTGTGTGTGTGTGTGTGTGTGTGTGTGTGGTGTGTGTGTGGTGTGTGTGTGTGTGTGCAGCTGTATCTTCGTGTGGCGTCTCTGTCCAGAGTTGACCATCAGGATGAGGCAGCGACTCGCCGACCTCCGACCTCCCAGCAGTGTTCAGATCTCCCAGAATGCACCTCAGCAGAAAGTGGCGAACCTCGGGTAAATGTCTGGCTTGTTTCACAGCTGCTGGTCATTTCAAACACTAACCTCCATCGAGGAATACGAAAAATAGTCATAGCACAGCATTTAAATATAAAAGTCTTTTTTTAAAGTCAAGTATAGTATGTCGAAGAAGTGTTTTTATTCTTAATTAAACATAATTGCCATCAGAACTCTTTAAGTTAGGAGGAAGGATATATATATTATTTATAAAATATATTTTATTTTTATTTATGATATTTTATTTTCCAGCAGGGAGGCGCCGTCTCCTCGAGTCGTCACCATGTCATCTGACAGCGATAAGGAGGAGGAAGAGGAGGATGAGGAAGAGCGTGGCGTTCCTTATAAAGTCACAGCAGGATGCCTGGAGGAAGAGGAGGAGACAGGTGTGTGTACATGCTAACACAAGATAACATCTCCAAAAAATAATATGGAATATGAACCTTAAATACAATTAAATGTGTTGATCATCCAAAAGTGTATTAATAAAAAACTATCTAAAGAATAAAAAATAATTCATCTGGTTGGTGTAAGGAAGAGAACCAACACAAATGATGGAACATTAAGAGTTTTAAAGATTGTATGTGATGAACAGGTATAATGTAGAAACAATCAGAAAATAAATGGTGTGGTGTTTTCCCTGCAGAAATGTCCGATGAGCATTTTGACTCCCAGCGCGGCAGAGACAGCAAGGTCAGTGCAACACTAGATATTTACAGTCTTTAATATTTCTTATTCTCAAAGTGTGTGTGCAACAAAAACGGAAGACTGAGGTGTAAACATTAGTGTTGGAATCAGTTAGCGCGTTAGCACGCTGCTTACTAGTGAGTACTGATGTCTTTTACAACAAAACCCTTGTGAAGTGAAAACAACTTAATTTCTGTGCATAAATGACACATTTGATCTCTAATTAATACATTTTTGGGCATTCATAAAACATGTATTTTAAAGACTTTAAAGGTCACTTATTGTGCAAAATCCACTTCTTGTCTCTTCTACATCAACATGTGTCCCCTCTTCTTCATGTCTCTTCTACATCAACATGTGTCCCCTCTTCTTCATGTCTCTTCTACATCAACATGTGTCCCCTCTTCTTCATGTCTCTTCTTCATCAGCATGTGTCCCCTCTTCTTCATGTCTCTTCTACATCAACATGTGTCCCCCTCTTCATGTCTCTTCTACATCAACATGTGTCCCCTCTTCTTCATGTCTCTTCTACATCAACATGTGTCCCCTCTTCTTCATGTCTCTTCTACATCAACATGTGTCCCCTCTTCTTCATGTCTCTTCTACATCAACATGTGTCCCCTCTTCCTCATGTCTCTTCTACATCAACATGTGTCCCCTCTTCTTCATGTCTCTTCTACATCAACATGTGTCCCCTCTTCTTCATGTCTCTTCTACATCAACATGTGTCCCCTCTTCTTCATGTCTCTTCTACATCAACATGTGTCCCCTCTTCTTCATGTCTCTTCTACATCAACATGTGTCCCCTCTTCTTCATGTCTCTTCTACATCAACATGTGTCCCCTCTTCTTCATGTCTCTTCTACATCAACATGTGTCCCCTCTGTGTAAAGAGACTCTGAAAGTTTCAGGAAAAAGATTCTCTCTCTTTTTCTCCTGATCCATTTCTATAAAAACCTGTCTGAAAATGAGCTGATCAGATTTTGGCCACTTTATGATGTCATCACGATGTTTTGTCTTGTGTAACCATTAGCCAATCAGCAACTAAGGTAACCCCCCCCCCCTTATCACCTGAATCTCCTCCTAGAGCACCATTGTGTTCTTTTTAACCAAATCTCTCTCAGAGGGGCGTGGGGAGGGGCTCCTTATTTTCATCTAAAGTAACAGACAGAGAATCAGCACTTTGGAAACAGGGCTGAAACAGAGGGGATTATGGGATGCTGCAATGATCTGTTTGGTGTTTCAGCCAATCAGAGACAGGCTCTGTATATATCTGAGACCTGTGATATATTGATGAGAAACAGTATAATAGGGGACCTTTAAGATCACAGCAATGTTTCAGTAGAAATGTCCCAGTGTTCTCTGTATTTGGGGTTCTTCAGGAGGATTCTGGGAGTCGCCTCCCTCGCCGGCGCTGGTCCCGCAGGACGGTGGGAGACGGGGTCCTGATGGTGAAGTCCATGCTGGACCTGAGGCTGCTGGACTCGTTCTGCCCCGAGAAACCGGAGCAGGAGGAGGTGAGGAGGGCACTCACACAAACATATTATCACAAATGAAACCCTATTAAAGGAATACTCTCCCTGTGTTACCTCCACGAAAACGTTGTTGTTTTTCACATGCCTCTACTTTTCAAAAATGTAAAGTAAAACAAGGAACCGCAGCATCAGGTCTAAAACCACCAGGCTCAGGGAGTTTCCTTCCACAGGCCATAAGACTGTTAAACACCTGAACGTTTGAAAGAACATCCATAACATTCATCTGTTTGCATTTGGCAAATTATTTATCCAATATATGGTTCCATTTACTTGTATATAGACTCGTCTTCACACACACTAGAAATGAACCCGCATTAAAGGAATACTCCCCCTGTGTTACCTCCAAGAAATGTTTTTCACATGCCTCCACCTTTCAAAAATGTAAAGTAAAACAAGCTGCTTATTGCTATACATAACTTTAGTTTTAGGGCAAAGTATTCCTTTGTGTAAACACCACATGTTGGGATGAAATAAGAGTTAACCTGACCCTTTGTCTGTATATCCCAGGTGAAGACACGCCCTCTGGATGTTAGCCCCTCCCCCTGCACTAAGAGGCGGAGCCCAGGTGTGGAGGCGGGGCTTCACAGGGCCAATCAGGAGCTGGGGAGCACCGTCAGTCTGCAGGTCCCGTCTGCATGGGTGAGAACAGGCAATATCTAACTTTAACATTCACTTACAAGCTTTTTCTGGGGCTAGTCACGTAACAACAGGAAGAAGGGCATTATTGTGACATCTTGTTTCATCAGTTACTTCATAACTTCATCACTTCATCACTTCTTCACTTCTTCACTTCTTCTTTTTTGTATTATTATTTTAATTTGTATTCTATTTTATCTTTATTTTTAACTTGTGTGAATCCTGTTTTTCACTCTGACCCTGTTGCTGCTATAAACGCCTGAATTTACCCGAGGGGAGAAATAAAGTTCCATCTTATCTTAAAACATTTTATCACTAATATCTCGTGTGTGTGTGATTCTGTCTGTGAAGGCTGAGGGCAGTGAGGCAAGGACCAATCAGAGGCCAGACTTTATCCAGCTGTCCAATCAGAGCCCAGACATGGAGGCTGTGGTTCTGTATCCCGACCAATGGGAGGACAGAGTGAGCCTGGCAGGAAGGTAGGAATGTTTCCTGATTTCATCCTCAGCACACTCTTACAAATCACATACTTTGTACTTTTAGTATCTACTGCAGCTGCCCTTATAAAGTACATACTGTTGCATGCTGGGACCTCATTGCTCATAGTAACCCTGTCAGAGGATTGTTAGTCTGAAAAAAGCCAAACATGCATGCTGACTTGCATACTGCAAAAAGGTGACAGGATACAGTTGGACATCCTGGTATTTTTAGCATACTGCATTTGAAATTGTATGTGTTAGGAAAAAATATATATAATTTTCGGATGGGTTAAAAGTTTTGTAGTATGAGTATTGGAACGTACACATTAAAGGTCACCTATTGTGCAAAATCCACTTGTTCATGTCTTTACTACATGTGTCCCCTCTGTGTAAAGAGACTCTGAAAGTTTCAGGAACAAAGATTCTCTCTCTTTTTCTCCTGATCCATTTCTATAAAAACCTGTCTGAAAATGAGCTGATCAGATTTTGGCCACTTTATGATGTCATAACGATGTTTTGTCTTGTGTACCATTAGCCAATCACCAACCAAGGTAACCCCCCCCCTTATCACCTGAATCTCCTCCTAGAGCACCATTGAGTCCTTTTTAACCAAATCTCTCTCAGAGGGGCGTGGGGAGGGCTCCTTATTTTCATCTAAAGTAACAGACAGAGAATCAGCACTTTGGAAACAGGGCTGAAACAGAGGGGATTATGGGATGCTGCAATGATCTGTTTGGTGTTTCAGCCAATCAGAGACAGGCTCTGTATATATCTGAGACCTGTGATATATTGATGAAAAACAGTATAATAGGGGACCTTTAAAGTAAGCCCCGCCTCTTCCTGTCAGTGAGTTCCAGGTGAAGGAGGCGTGTCCTGCAGGTGAACGTCAGGACAAACCCAGTCCAGACAGCGGCTGCTCCTTGGGATTCAGCTCCAGACTGTCCAGCCCTGTGAGACCGGCAGGAGACGGTGAGACAGAGAGACACAGAAACAAATCTTTAAATATGGCTAACAATATATTGTTGGCTGAGGTAGGAACGTTGATGTATGGATAAAAGTGCAATGGAAACAAGTTCAGTGAAAAAATGATGACTTTTTAGAATAATACATTAAAAAATGTCATATTACCATCCAGTTTTCTACATTCTTTTGGAGCTTCATCTGCTGCTTTTTATTTAGGTCATCTTAATAATGTCCTGGTTTATGGCACTTACTGTTTATCAACTCCTAATAACCTCATAATGGTAGTGGATGGCAACAAGCATTACTTTTCTTTAAATTCTCAATACATTTGGTTGGAAACATGGCCATAGACGATCAGATTCAGAAACACAAACAGACATACAAAGATACAATACAGACATTTCCTTTTTCTGTCACTTACCTGATGTAATCGTTCTCATTCTGTCTTTTTCCTTTGTGTCCTCTCTCAGATTCAGAGCCCACAGAGCCTCTCAGTATGGATGGAAACTCCTCTGAGATGGAGATGGATGAGGATGAAGAGGAGGGAGGAAGAAGAAGAGGAGAACAGGTCAAGGCCTCTCAGGTCGTCCCTCAGACTCCAGACCAGGAAACTTTCCTGAAGGAAAACTTTGGGACACTGGCCGACCTCTCAGGCTTAGGTAAGACAGGACACAACTCCACTGATCAACACAAAACATTAACCCTGTCAGCACCTTATTTACTTTAGACTTTAGACTTGGACTTGGACTTGTGGTTGTCTTTAAGGGACTTTAGACTTGAACTTCTGATTGTCTTGAAGGACTTACAGTAAGACTCAGACTTGTATTTATAATTGTTTTGGCCCTTGAGACTTGGGTGAAGGTGTGATGAATTGACCTTGTGTTGAAGACTTTCCTTTGACTCGACATGTGAGGAACTTTGATCGTTGTAGTCCTGACAGAGCTGAACGTTAACGGACAGGAAGCCGAGATTGGGATGTTTTCTGGTTTCTTAAAACAGATGGATAAAAGGATATTTGGTGGATTAAAACATGTTAACCGTGTTTTCCGTAGGGAGTCCCAGCAGGGCGTCTCACAGCTCCAGCGAGAGCCTCAGCATCTCCTCCAGGTTCCTCTCCCAGAATCCAGCTGGAAGGTAAAGCTGAAAGACGGTTGATCAAAAAAACATCTGGTTCTTCGTCTGGTTTGTTTCTGATGAAAAGTCTTTTATCTCCCTCTCAGTCGGACTGTGCTTCCTCTCCCATCTCGAGGAGGAGGATCGGAGGCGAAAGCCCGTCCTCTGGTCTCAGAAGTCCGACCTTTAATGGAGGAGAACCGGACCCAGGACAGGAAGTTATCATGGAACCAGGAGCAGAACCAGAACCACAATCAGGACCAAAACTCTTCAACTAAGGACCAGAAACAGAACCTCAATCAGGACCAAACCTTTTCAACTAAGGACCAGAAACAGAACCTCAATCAGGACCAAAACTCTTCAACTAAGGACCAGAAACAGAACCTCAATCAGGACCAAAACTCTTCTACTAAGGACCAGAAACAGAACCTCAATCAGGACAAAACGCAGGACCACATCCAGCCGGGTAAAGATCAGCTCCAGAACCGGGTCGAGCAGGAGATCTCTTCGAACCACAGACCCTCACCACAGAAGAAGAAGGTCCAGACCTCGGGGGAGTGCCGGAGGAACCTCGGCCCGACAGCCAGAGCTGCCGTCTCTCATCTGAACTCCTCATCTGGACTCAGGAAGGCTCAGTCGGTCCAGAGTCTGCTGACCGACACAGGTACACTACAAAAACTCAAAATCTTGCTCAGTATATTTGTCTAACATCTAGTCAGAATATGTCTCTCCACCTGATATAAGACATCATAACTTCAGAAGTGACACTGCAGTGAGATATCGGGTCTTGTTTTTAGACCAGGGGTCGGCAACCCCTGGCACGCGTGGGCACCGTAACCAGTGGCACACTAGGACTAAGTGGAATAAGTGTGCAAAATATTTAAATTTTATTTTCGGATCCTGAACGAGACCGCCGCCAGGGCGCATCTCCCCGTTACCTGCAGGAGGAAGCCATGCACGCAACAGAGCCCCGCTCTCTTTATAACTCCAGGCGACTTTCTGCCGCTTTCCTGCGTGGTGCAGCGCTGATCGTTTCACCACGGAGGAAAGCACTTCACAAATTGCAGTACCCATAAGGAGCTGTACGAATGCCGCAGTTTTTGCGTGGCTGTGTCTTTAGTTGAAAGCCCAGTGGCGATCTGCTCATCTCTCATCGAAATAACATGCTACAAAGGGGCGGACTGGCCATCTGTGTGTTCTGGAGAATCACAGAACGGACGATCGTCCTTATTATTATGCCGTTTTAACCAATTATTTAAATTTGTTTGTTAAATTCGGCATCATGTAAGTTGCGCTGACAAATTTATTAGAAAATCACCAACTAACATCAGGAAACAGAACACTTTTGAGCATTTGCGGATTATTTTGTAACGCAACATTTCCTGATTCTGGTAAAATATAGTAAAATATGTTTTCTCCCAGATATTTACAAGATCTGATTTATCTAAATATCCCATCTTCAAGCAACCTTTCACTTGTTCTATTGGCAGATGTTTGGACTTATTTCAAGGGAAAACACCTTGTTTTCCTTATTGTTTCACTTGTTTTTGGAGCAGCATTTTCTCCAGCGTAGGACAGTCAAGAAACCCAAGTGAAGATTAAAAGCAGGTTTCTTTGAGGTACTCGTGAGTCAGTGTTCTCTAAATGGAGGGCAGCAGAACTGGAACAGAAGCTAAGCTACTTCTGTACAAGACATGTTTTAGCTTTAACCATCATTTTATCTCTGCCTTGATCGGTTATTGTTTTTTTGTTTTTGCGTGATGTTGGTATTTAGAAGGTACTTTACTTTGCCTTAGTAACACATGAACACACTAACAATTAAAAGCAGCGGCAACTTTTGGGCTCTGGTAGCTTTGGAAAGAGCATAGATGAACACAATGGTGCTCTAGGAGGAGATTCAGGTGATAAGGAGGGGGGGGGGGGTTACCTTGGTTGGTGATTGGCTAATGGTTACACAAGACAAAACATCGTTATGACATCATAAAGTGGCCAAAATCTGATCAGCTCATTTTCAGACAGGTTTTTATAGAAATGGATCAGGAGAAAAAGAGAGAGAATCTTTGTTCCTGAAACTTTCAGAGTCTCTTTACACAGAGGGGACACATGTTGATGTAGAAGAGACATGAAGAAGAGGGGACACATGTTGATGTAGAAGAGACATGGAGAAGAGGGGACACATGTTGATGTAGAAGAGACATGAAGAAGAGGGGACACATGTTGATGTAGAAGAGACATGAAGAAGAGGGGACACATGTTGATGTAGAGGGGACACATGTTGATGTAGAAGAGACATGAAGAAGAGGGGACACATGTTGATGTAGAAGAGACATGAAGAAGAGGGGACACATATTGATGTAGAAGAGACATGAAGAAGAGGGGACACATGTTGATGTAGAAGAGACATGCAGAAGAGGGGACACATGTAGAAGAGACATGAAGAAGAGGGGACACATGTTGATGTAGAAGAGACATGGAGAAGAGGGGACACATGTTGATGTAGAAGAGACATGAAGAAGAGGGGACACGTGTTGATGTAGAAGAGACATGAAGAAGAGGGGACACATGTTGATGTAGAAGAGACATGAAGAAGAGGGGACACATGTTGATGTAGAAGAGACATGAAGAAGAGGGGACACATGTTGATGTAGAAGAGACATGAAGAAGAGGGGACACATGTTGATGTAGAAGAGACATGAAGAAGAGGGGACACATGTTGATGTAGAGGGGACACATGTTGATGTAGAGGGGACACATGTTGATGTAGAAGAGACATGAAGAAGAGGGGACACATGTTGATGTAGAAGAGACATGAAGAAGAGGGGACACATATTGATGTAGAAGAGACATGAAGAAGAGGGGACACATGTTGATGTAGAAGAGACATGAGAAGAGGGGACACATGTTGATGTAGAAGAGACATGAAGAAGAGGGGACACATGTTGATGTAGAAGAGACATGAGGAAGAGGGGACACATGTTGATGTAGAGGGGACACATGTTGATGTAGAAGAGACATGAAGAAGAGGGGACACATGTTGATGTAGAAGAGACATGAAGAAGAGGGGACACATATTGATGTAGAAGAGACATGAAGAAGAGGGGACACATGTTGATGTAGAAGAGACATGCAGAAGAGGGGACACATGTAGAAGAGACATGAAGAAGAGGGGACACATGTAGAAGAGACATGAAGAAGAGGGGACACATGTTGATGTAGAAGAGACATGAAGAAGAGGGGACACATGTAGAAGAGACATGAAGAAGAGGGTACACATGTTGATGTAGAAGAGACATGATGAAGAGGGGACACATTTTGATGTAGAAGAGACATGAAGAAGAGGGGACACATGTAGAAGAGACATGAAGAAGAGGGGACACATGTAGAAGAGACATGAGAAGAGGGGACACATGTTGATGTAGAAGAGACATGAAGAAGAGGGACACATGTTGATGTAGAAGAGACATGAGAAGTGGACTTTTTAAGGATATAAATAACACTTTTCTCCCTCTTTCTCTTCAGGTGACTCCACCCTCTCCACCCTCTCCCCCCTCTCCCCCTGCAGAGACCTCCCCCCTCTGAAGCTCCTCCCCCTCCAGCGTCCCACCACCCTCCCTTCCTCCCCCAGACGTCCTCCATCTTTACCCTCCACCCTCCAGAGATCCAACCCTACCTCCCCTAAATCCCCTCAGCAGGAACACACCCCCACCTCCTTCTCCTCCTTCTCCTCCTTCACTCCTGCTCCTTCTCCTTCTGCCTTCGCCACCCCGAGGAAATCTTCATCCCCCGCCCCCTCCTCCTCTTCCTCCTCCTCTGCGTTGACGTCTCGCTCCTACATGAGTCCGACCACCAGCTCCATGGCGAAAATGTCTCGCTCCATTTCTATCGGCGATGGCCTCAACATCCCAGAAAATGGCGATGAAGACCCCTCAGTAACTTCCTCTTCTTCCTCTTCTCAAATCAAAGACACTCCTCCTCCTCTTCCTCCTCCTCTTCTTGTTGCCGTGGTTCCCTCAAACGCAGCTTTGGCCACGCCTCCTCACGCCGCCGTCGTTCCCGTCGTCGCCTCCTTGTCTCTGGGTAACCAAATTCAAATCAAATCAAACTTTATTTGTATAACCCAATATCACAAAACAACCGTTTGTCTCAGTGGGATTTACAGATTCAAAACAAACAACAACAACAACAACAACAACATTGTATATGATGGAGTTACATTGAAATGAAAATACAAGATAGTGTGTGGAATACAAATAGAAATAAGATTCAACAAAAGACAATACAAATACATAAAACATTCAAATGAATTACCATAAAAATGAAATAAAATGAATGCCATAAAATGCCAGCTCTAACTGAAGGCTTTGTTAAAAACGTAAGCAATAAGTTGTCGGCAATTACAGTCATCTCTTGTGGTCGTGCCCTAAAATTATATATTTTTGGGAGTCAATGCAAACTGAGATCAGAAAAGTGTTTGGCATAGATTTACCTTTTAACTTATGTAACTTTGTCCTCGGATCAGATTTAAATCACGAACGTAGACATAGGCATATTATTGCTATTGCTCTGATGCAGCACGACTCACAATCCTCCAGAAATGCTTGGATGAAGATCCGCCTAATCTTTTGTTATGGTTTCAAAAACTGATGTGAGTCCTGCCATTGGAGCGGCTGTCCCACAGCGAGGAACTCTGGATGAGTTTGTTAGAGACTGGTGTCCAATCGCACCGAACATGAAGGAGGGATGGTCAAGGGAGGCGTGCGCTCAGTGGATAGAGCCTTGCTGTTCGGATCAGATGGTCACAGGTTCAAACCCCACTGCAGTCAGCATGTCGTTGTGTCCCTGAGACACTTCACACCAAAATGCTCCTGTGGGGATTGTCCACAGTATTGAGTATGTAAGTCGCTTTGGATAAAAGCGTCTAACAAGTGACATGTCATGAAGAAAAGGGTTCTAACTGCGGGCTTAAATATAACATGATAGACTCACACATGAGTTCTAGGTTGCTACTGTTTGTGTTGATGTTATTGTTTAGTGGGTTCTATTATGTTTGGTTCTGTTGTCCCTAATGTTTTTTTGTATTGTATGTAGCCCCTCCCTCTCGGGGTCTCCAGGCCCGAGTCCCAGGAGGCAGCAGACCGTTACCAGACAAGCCTTCGCTGGCCATCTTATCTTCCTCCTTGTCTTCTTCCTCGTCTTCCTCCTTGTCTTCCTCATCGCGGCCTCCTCCCGTCTCCGTCTCCCCGCTGACTCCTCCCCCTTCGACACAGCAGGAGGCGGAGCTTCAGACTCCAGGAAGCAGCAGCGTGGAGCCGAGAGATGACGAAGGTTTGGACTCTCATCATCTTCCTCCTTTAACTCCTCCTTTAACTCCTCCTTTAACTCCTCATCCTCTTCCTCCTTTAACTCCTCCTTTAACTCCTCATCCTCTTCCTCCTTTAACTCCTCCTTTAACTCCTCATCCTCCTCCTTTAACTCCTCCTTTAACTCCCCTTTAACTCCTCCTTTAACTCCTCATCCTCATCATCTTCCTCCTTTAACTCCTCCTTTAACTCCTCATCCTCATCCTCTTCATCCTCACCTTCATCCTCCGCTTCATCATCTCCCTCCTCCTCATCTTCCTCCTCATCATCCTCCTCCTTTCATCCTACGTCTGAGCTCCACCCCTCACCTTCATCCTCCTCCTGATCATCTTCCTCCTCATCATCCTCCTCCTTTCATCCTATGTCTGAGCTCCACCCCTCACCTTCATCCTCCTCCTCATCATCTTCCTCCTCATCATCTTCCTCCTCATCATCATCTTCCTCCTCATCATCCTCCTCCTTTCATCCTACGTCTGAGCTCCACCCCTCACCTTCATCCTCCTCCTCATCATCTTCCTCCTCATCATCCTCCTCCTTTCATCCTACGTCTGAGCTCCACCTCTCACCTTCATCCTCCTCTTCATCACTCTTCCTCTCGTTCTGTACGGACGGGTGAGACGTGTCCACTTTTTCTTCCACTGCATTTCACTTTTCTTCTTCACTCCCTCTATACATTATTTAACCTTCAAGCGCATCTACTTCTCTGTATTCAGATCAGCCAATCAGTGTGGAGACCTGCAGAGCTCTGACCAATGAGCTGCAGAGCTGCTTCAAGAGAGCCACACACCTGTACAGGAAGGTGAGTCTGTCATTCAAGCTGTTTTTCAGAGTCAAAGTTTAGGCTGTTTGTAAAGTCACTTGTTACCATGTTTGGTCTAGGATTTGCCCGATGGAAAATAAAGCTTTGAGTCTCTACTTCTTTATGATGTAATTACCCTAAAAAAAAATCAATAAAGGAAAGAATAATCCTCAAACAAAACCCTGAATTCGAATAAAGTTATTAATTGGGTTAAATTGGTTTGATCTAAATTAAATCAACATTCTTCAATGACCTGCAACTCCAGATTTCTTTTTCGATGACTCGATTTTAGTTTTGCATATATTATTATTTTCACTCTTGAAGCTCACCTTTCTCTCTCTCTCTCTCTCTCTCTCTCTCTCTCTCTCTCTCTCTCTCTCTCTCTCTCTCTCTCTCTCTCTCTCTCTCTCTCTCTCTCTCTCTCTCCTCTCTCTCTCTCTCTCTCCTCCAGGTGAGAGGCTCCTCCTGCGATGGCCCCGCCCCCCACCAGCAGCAGGTGGCCGTCGTCCTATCAGAAGCCTTCCAGACCATGAGGGCGGAGCTTGACTGTCTGCCGCTCGCTGCCCCAGCAGTAGAGGGGGGGTTTGGGGGCGTCGGGGGGGAGAAGATGGCCGCTCTTCTGGAGGAATATTCTCTTCTGCTGCTGCAGGCCGTGAACAGGAGGATCAACAACTGAACACTACTCTTCATCGCCTACTCTTCATCATCTTCACACTCTTCTTCTGTACCTCTTCTTCCTAATACTTGTTCCCTTTTGCCTTCCATCTTTCTTTCTTTATTATCTGCTTCTTCCTCTCTGTCTCCTACTTCTCTTCCCTTAGTCTTCCTCCTCCTTCACCCCCTACTTCCTCTTCCTCCTCATCCTCACAGATGAATGATCTGAAGCCATTTAGCTTTTCGCTCAACTTGTATTCCTTATATTATTATTTTTCTCTCATTTCTTCACCTCTTCTTTATTTATTCATTTATTTAACAGGGACAGTGCACATGAATCAAATGTTAGAGAGTCTATTTTCCGTCTGGACAGATTTTGTAAATCAACCGAAAGACACATTTCATATTAAACAAGTAAATACAATCAAATAAAAACACACAGTACTGGAAATCTACTAAAAACATAACAAACCATCTTCTCCATCGATTCTTCCTCACTTTACCATTTCCTCTCCTCCTCCTCCTCCATCTTGTCCAAATACTCCTTCATCTAATGCTCTTTCTCTCTGATCTTCCTCTTACCTCCTCGTCGTCACAGATGAAGGATCTGAAGCCATTTTGTTTTTCGTCTGGACTTTTTAATTCCTTTTTTTATTGGTATGCAAGAATCTCTCCGGTCTGAAAGGACACGTCGAATCACAACGTTTTTTAGAAACTGACGTTTTTATCCAGTTGTTTTTTAAAGACCTTTCTGCGACTGAATCGTGGACATTTTTCCTTTTTCATTCCCATCGTTTGGATTATTGTCGTAGAAACATTGATGTTAGACTGTAGAGACTTTTCAAAGGAGCAAACAGCAATATGAGATGTTTTTTATCACAGTTTGATGTACATTTTCTTTCCTGAATTCACTTGAATCTTAACCTTAAACGCTGAATTCAAGTACGATTTATAGTTAGTATTTATTCCGTGGATGTTCCATCTTACCTGTCAGACTGCTGAACTCTGACTGGCTCTTTATTCTTCTCACACTGACCACTATGTTTTTCCCAAATCATGGATTTTTTTTAATTGTTGTTAGAGTAACACTTTTAGGGCTTGTTGGGTTTAAATGTGGGGTCAAACTGTTGTGAAACTTTTTCACTAACAAACAAACAAACAGGTCAAACGTTTTTTTGTCAATATGTAATAAAAGTTTGAGACTTATTAAGAGGCTTGTGTTTTTATGAAGGTTAACTTTTGTTATTACACGGCTTAGTCAAATACTCGATTCTGATTGGTCGACGGACAGGAAGTAAACACTAAAGGGAACAGCAGAAGAAGATAGACAGGAAGTAAACACTAAAGGGAACAGCAGAAGAAGACAGACAGGAAGTAAACACTACAGGGAACAGCAGAAGAAGAGAGACAGGAAGTAAACACTAAAGGGAACAGCAGAAGATAGACAGGAAGTAAACACTAAAGGGAACAGCAGAAGAAGACAGACAGGAAGTAAACACTAAAGGGAACAGCAGAAGAAGATAGACAGGAAGTAAACACTACAGGGAACAGCAGAAGAAGACAGACAGGAAGTAAACACTAAAGGGAACAGCAGAAGAAGACAGACAGGAAGTAAACACTAAAGGGAACAGCAGAAGACAGACAGGAAGTAAACACTACAGGGAACAGCAGAAGAAGAGAGACAGGAAGTAAACACTAAAGGAAACAGCAGAAGAAGACAAACGGGAAGTAAACACTAAAGGGAACAGCAGATGACAGACAGGAAGTAAACACTAAAGGGAACAGCAGAAGAAGATAGACAGGAAGTAAACACTACAGGGAACAGCAGAAGAAGACAGACAGGAAGTAAACACTAAAGGGAACAGCAGAAGAAGACAGACAGGAAGTAAACACTAAAGGGAACAGCAGAAGAAGACAGGAAGTAAACACTAAAGGGAACAGCAGAAGAAGACAAACGGGAAGTAAACACTAAAGGGAACAGAAGAAGAGACAGGAAGTAAACACTAAAGGGAACAGCAGAAGAAGATAGACAGGAAGTAAACACTACAGGGAACAGCAGAAGAAGACAGACAGGAAGTAAACACTAAAGGGAACAGCAGAAGAGAGACAGGAAGTAAACACTAAAGGGAACAGCAGAAGAGAGACAGGAAGTAAACACTAAAGGGAACAGCAGAAGAAGAGAGACAGGAAGTAAACACTAAAGGGAACAGCAGAAGAAGACAGACAGGAAGTAAACACTAAAGGAAACAGCAGAAGAAGACAGACACAAAGTAAACCCTACAGGGAACAGCAGAAGAAGACAGACAGGAAGTAAACACTAAAGGGAACAGCAGAAGAAGAGAGACAGGAAGTAAACACTAAAGGGAACAGCAGAAGAAGACAGACAGGAAGTAAACACTAAAGGGAACAGCAGAAGAAGAGAGACAGGAAGTAAACACTAAAGGGAACAGCAGAAGAAGACAGACAGGAAGTAAACACTAAAGGGAACAGCAGAAGAAGACAGACAGGAAGTAAACACTAAAGGGAATTTAAGTGGGGGTCCACATTTGGTGAAAGATTGAGGTGAAACTAACTTTTTCCCTCTCAAACAAAGAGGTCAACGTTCTAAAATAAAAATAAAAGACTAATTAAGATTTTTCTGTGTTTATGAACTTTTATTAGCTTCATAAATGTAACATGATTATTTTCCTGGGATCTTCAGAAGTTAGTCCATCCTTGTTGCAACCACAGGAAGTCTCTACCAAAATAAAAAGTCCAGTCTTCCAGCTCCAGTGAAGTACCTGAAAGGATAGTTTATTTCCTGAGAAGATGTCTCACTCGTACCCTGATCCTGGGTCTGTTTTGTCAGAGGGGGAACAGCAGGAAGCCGGAGAAGATGTCTCACTCGTACCCTGATCCTGGGTCTGTTTTGTCAGAGGGGGAACAGCAGGAAGCCGGAGAAGATGTCCCACTCGTACCCTGATCCTGGGTCTGTTTTGTCAGAGGGGGAACAGCAGGAAGCCGGAGAAGATGTCTCACTCGTACCCTGATCCTGGGTCTGTTTTGTCAGAGGGGAACAGCAGGAAGCCGGAGAAGATGTCTCACTCGTACCCTGATCCTGGGTCTGTTTTGTCAGAGGGGGAACAGCAGGAAGCCGGAGAAGATGTCTCACTCGTACCCTGATCCTGGGTCTGTTTTGTCAGAGGGGGAACAGCAAGAAGCCGGAGAAGATGTCTCACTCGTACCCTGATCCTGGGTCTGTTCTGTCAGAGGGGGAACAGCAGGAAGCCGGAGAAGATGCTGAAGTTTCGGGAGTCGTCGTAGAGTCGGTAGCTCGCCGGCAGTCTGAGGCGAACGATGTCTCCTTCGTCCAGCTGCAGAGCGACGCCATTGGACGTTGAAGCGTAGCCACCGTGGTCGTTCAGCTCCAGGTTGAAGGTGATTGGCCGGTTGTTCTTGTACAGGTAGAGACCCATGTAACCCTTCAGGTAATCTGCAGCCGTGAAGCTGAAGAAGTAAAGTCCTCTGACCGGAGCCGTAAACACACCTGAGAAAAACAGAGCAGTTTGACGTTAACACACAAGGAGGAGAGAGGATTTGGGATTTTCAGAGTATTCCATTAAGCTTTATTGTACATGTATCGTGTACATATCAGGATCAGGGTCTGAAGACTTTTCTTTTTGTACTTTTGTTATTCATGTTTTATTATCTCTGCTTTTAAATGAGTGTTTTTAAATGCCATTTTATAATATGTTTCTTATTGCTCTTAATGTCTTTCATTTCTGTAAAGCACTTGGAATTGCCTTGTGTTGAAAGGTGCTATATAAATAAACTTGCCTTGCCTTAGATTATGTTTTAATTTGAAGGATTTAAACCAGGCAGCTTTAGATATTTACATCATTAAAATACTTTATTGTATTTCAGTTTAAAATTGAATTCTCTCTTCAATTGTTATTTTAAAGGTCTCTATTTATTGTATTTTAGTCGAACATTTTATTTGATGTTTTATTGTTATTTCAAGTTTTTTTCTTTTACTATAAATGTTATTACTACATTATTTTTGTCTTATCGGTTACTTTGTCTTATATTAGGCTTGTCAGTCATCAGTGAAGCATTTTCTAACTCTAGTAACCTGTATGAAAGGTGCTGTACAAATAAAGTTAGAAGCTCTGAACCACAGACTGTATAGAAATGAACGTTTGTTGTTCTTTACATAACGATCAGGTCTTAAAGCGATGTGGTTTACCTGCAGTCTGGTTGTAGGCCTGACCGATGTTGGTGATGGTTTTCGAGAAAATCAGCGTCCTCTCCTCGTTGAAAGGTCCGACTGATCCTGAATCAGTCAAACCGGCTGAGAACGCCACCTTCAACTCACCTGGAGGAAGAAAAATCTATAATAAAATGATTTTCATAACAACATTTGGCATTTGTTTTAGAATTGGTCCAACTTTTTACATCCAAAAATGACTGAAGGGAGGGTGTGGCACAGTGGGTTAGTGCGCTGATCCTCGAATCAGATGATAGCAAGTTCGAGTCCCACTGCAGTCAGCATTTCGTTGTGTCACTGGGCAAGACACTTCACCCCAATTTGCTCCTGTGGGGATTGCCCACAGTACTGAATGTATGTTAGTCGCTTTGGATAAAAGTGTAATGTAATGTAATGTAATGTAATGTAATAATGAATAGCTTAATCTTTCTTAATTGTTTCATAACGTTGATATATTTACTAGTTAAAACCAAAGATAAATATTTGGTTGTGAAGAAGTTGAGTCCAGACCTGAGTTGGTGTTTCTGAGCTGATGTAGACTGCCATCAGTTTCATTCAGTCTGAAGCTAAAATCTGAAAATCAGAAAACAGAGTTAGACAAAACACAGCAAACTGATAGTATACTTATTTTTAGATTTGTTTTTGCGTGATAACAGCAGGAGTCCTGATGTTTGTCTGCATGTCAACTACTTTGATTCAGTCGAAATATGTGATTGCCAAACCATGAATACAAATTTAAACTTCACAAAATCTGATTCATCTGATTTATTTAGAGTTAGTTTGACATGTTACCTGTGTTTTCTGTCTTCAGATCTTCCAGTAGTTTCTCATGGACGCTCAGTCTGACCTCCAACCCTAAAGAAACAAATGTTTGGGTCCATTATGTTTATACAGGAGTTCCTCAAGGAAATGTGTTGGGTCCTCTGCAGTTTCACTTTTATTAATCACTTAATGGTTCTCTTTCTTTTTAGCAAACAAATATTTACTCAACTCCAACGTAATAATGAATCTGTATGAATTGTATAGTTAATTTATATTTAATAAAACATTTAAATAAACTTTGCATGTGTTACCTGCGTTTTCTGTCTTCAGATCTTCCAGCTGTTTCTCACCGACACCCAGTCTGACCTCCAACTCTAAAAATAAACACAGTAAATATCTGATTAATTAATAACTAAGAAAACAAAACTTGTGTTAATGAAAAGTAAATATAACTCTACCTGAGGTGCCGTTGTGTCTGTCCGTCAGTCTGGACTCCATCAAGGAAAGTTGAACCGACTGAACTGAAAATACAAATTAAAATCATAAGCACATTTCTTTTCTGGTTCAACCTTTTTTTTCTTGTTCTAACTAAATGTAATTTTATCAATAAATTAAAACAGGTTTCAAATCACAAACTAGTTTCCAGCATTCTAATATTACATCACATGTCACTTGTTAGATGCTTTTATCCAAAGCGACTTACATACTCAATACTGTGGACAATCCCCACAGGAGCACTTTGGGGTGAAGTGTCTCAGGGACACAACGACATGCTGACTGCAGTGGGGTTTGAACCTGATCCGAACACCAACGCCCTAAAATCTAATAATGATGAATGATGTAAGTAAATTACCTGAACTTTCTGTCTGTAGCTTCATCATCAGACTGCCAGCCTCACTTAGCCGTGTCTCTAAGACTGAAAAAAAGTTAAATCTAGCTGTTTTATTCTCACTGTTAAAGTTTTGCTGTTAATAGATATAAATATTTACCTTTAGTTTCATTTATCAGAGCAGATAGGTCAAAGCTGTGAGCTGAAACAGGTTAAAATAACTCATTATCTTATGTTGACAGCACACACATCTTTAAAAAGATTTAACATAAGGAGATGATGTTACCTTCAGTCTCCGTCACAGCTGCTGATAGTCTGTCTGAAACAGAAAACACACAAGAGGTCACATTATAGAATAAGAATAAAAAACAAATATATTTATATGATATACATGTATCTGAGGTCACCAGTGTTACGTGTCCTCAGCTCTTCTACCTGCCCCTCATTGACGTTCAGTCTCAGATTTACACCTGACAGCTCAACTGGATGGACAGAAATACGTTTTTAACTTTTTATTCAAACTGATATTCACACAGACAACACAAACTGGAGAGCTTTTGAACATTAAAGCATGGAGACATGTCCCAGTAGAGACACTACGAACTGATATACACCTGAACATCAGCAGGAGAGGACTCTTTAAAGTAGAGACACTACGAACTGATATACACCTGAACATCAGCAGGAGAGGACTCTTTAAAGTAGAGACACTACAAACTGATATACACCTGAACATCAGCAGGAGAGGACTCTTTAAAGTAGAGACACTACATACTGATATACACCTGAGCATCAGCAGGAGAGGACTCTTTAAAGTAGAGACACTACAAACTGATATACACCTGAGCATCAGCAGGAGAGGACTCTTTAAAGTAGAGACACTACATACTGATATGCACCTGAACATCAGCAGGAGAGGACTCTTTAAAGTAGAGACACTACATACTGATATACACCTGAACATCAGCAGGAGAGGACTCTTTAAAGTAGAGACACTACATACTGATATACACCTGAGCATCAGCAGGAGAGGACTCTTTAAAGCAGAGACACTACATACTGATATACACCTGAACATCAGCAGGAGAGCTCTTTAAAGTAGAGACACTACATACTGATAAACACCTGAACATCAGCAGGAGAGGACTCTTTAAAGTAGAGACACTACATACTGATATACACCTGAACATCAGCAGGAGAGGACTCTTTAAAGTAGAGACACTACATACTGATAAACACCTGAACATCAGCAGGAGAGGACTCTTTAAAGTAGAGACACTACATACTGATATACACCTGAACATCAGCAGGAGAGGACTCTTTAAAGTAGAGACACTACATACTGATATACGCCTGAACATCAGCAGGAGAGGACTCTTTAAAGTAGAGACTCTAAATACTGATATACACCTGAACATCAGCAGGAGAGGACTCTTTAAAGTAGAGACACTACATACTGATATACACCTGAACATCAGCAGGAGAGGACTCTTTAAAGTAGAGACACTACAAACTGATATACACCTGAACATCAGCAGGAGAGGACTCTTTAAAGTAGAGACACTACATACTGATATACACCTGAACATCAGCAGGAGAGGACTCTTTAAAATAGAGACACTAGATACTGATATACACCTGAACATCAGCAGGAGAGGACTCTTTAAAGTAGAGAGGACTCTTTAGATAACATCAGATAGTCGTCGATACCCACCATCCACTGTACCTCGTATATATTGGTTATATCCAAAGCTCTTGGGTTTCTGGAGTTCCATATTCAGAATTTCTACTAAAATATCTGAAAAACGTATATAATCAAACCATCTAACAGCGCGTTTCTGTATTCAAACTGAAGATAACCTTTTACCAAACCAATCAGAATGCTTAAAAATAAGTTATTATGAAGCTAGTTGGATAGTACAATAAAACAAGAACGTTATTTATTAAAACTAAAACTTACATTGAAGAGTTGATGATGTTACCTGCAGTGTGGTTTTCCAGCTGTCGCAGCTTAGTCTCAGTGGATCTCAGTCTCCCCTCCAGAGCTGTAGAACAAAACATTTATATGTATACCTATAATTAGGCTAAGTTTCAACTCTTCAGTAACTTAATGATCACGAGAAATATGAATGTAAATATATCTACCTGTACTCTTGTAGTGGTCGTCTATCAGTTTGTTCTTTATGTAGAAAAGTTGACCAGAGTGAACTGAAAACACATAATCAGTTCAAAAACTGTTCAAAAGAAATACATTTTATGATAATAAATCTGCATTTTTTTAGGTTAAATAATGTATATCTTAAACAACATATGAATAAACAGTGATATATAATTATAGGTTAAGATATCCAGCAGCAGGATATCAAGTAAAAGTTGCTTCCTTTTAACAGCTGTGATGAACACATTAACGTAAACAAGATGAAAGAATCCAGTAATTCAATACGTTTCTAAAATGGGACATTGGGCACAGTAAGTACTTTTGGTACTTTAACTATTTCTTATCCCAATACGTCTCACTTTATGCTGCTTTATACTTCGACTGCACTATATTTTAGAAGACAGTATTGTACTTTTTACTCCACTGCATTTATTTGACAGCTTTTAGTTACTAGTTAGATAATAGATTAATAGATCATTCAAAACATAAATCAATTATTAATTACACTTTGACAGGTATTTTTAGGTTAAGATAGCCAGCAGTAAGACATAAAGTTATTACAATGAGCTCTACATGTGCTAACTGTGATAAAACACATCAATAATCATTATAGTAACCCAGTAACTCAATATATATATATATATAGATATATATACGATTCTGAAAAGGGTCATAATAAGGAGTCCTTTTACTTTTGGTACTTTTAAGTATATTTTGATACCAATGCTTTTGTACTTGTAACAGAGTATTTTTACCCCGTAGTATTTCTACTTTTGCTTTAGTAGAATATCTGAGTACTTCTTACACCACTGCCACCATGAGTGTGGAGCTGTGTGCTACGAAAGCCTGAATTTAAAACAAATATTTGACAGCTGAAGACTGTTTTCAAATGTAGAGCAGGTTGTAAGCGAGGCTCCGTTTGTAAATGAGGAAACAGTTCAGAGTGTCTGCTCCTCCTCCTGGAATGAGTCAGAGTTTGAGAAGCCCTCCCTCTTCTTCCTGCTCTCACACACAGCCAGCTCCACTCTGTATTTCCTGGTCCTCCCCTTTAGATCCACACTGAGGAGGATGGTGTAACCAACATGTGGGTAAAGTACAAGAGCTGATAGGCCACATTCACTGCACACACACATGTGTTCAGTTCACAGCTCACATAGTTTCAGCTCTCAGGAAGTGAAACTCAAACACTCGCTGCTACTGAGAGGCGAAATGGCGCAGAAAGGAGTTCAGCTGGACCGGGAAACCTTCTCTTGTTCGATCTGTCTGGATCTACTGAAGGATCCGGTGACGACTCCCTGTGGACACAGCTACTGCATGAAGTGTATTAAAGGCTTCTGGGATGGAGAGATGAAAAGATCCACAGCTGCCCTCAGTGTAGGCAGGGCTTCACACCGAGGCCTGTCCTGCTGAAAAACACCATGTTAGCAGCTTTAGTGGAGGAGCTGAAGAAGACTGGACTCCAAGCTGCTCCTGCTGATCACTGCTATGCTGGAGCTGAAGATGTGGCCTGTGATGTCTGCACTGGGAGAAAACTGAGAGCCTGTAAGTCCTGCCTCGTGTGTCTGGCCTCTTATTGTGACAAACACCTCCAGCCTCATTATGAATTGCCTGTCTTTAAAAAACACAAGCTGGTGGAGCCCTCCAAGAAGCTCCAGGAGAACATCTGCTCTCGTCACGACGAGGTGATGAAGATGTTCTGCCGCACTGATCAGCAGTGTATCTGTTATCTCTGCTCTGTGGACGAACACAAAGGCCACGACACAGTGTCAGCTGCAGCAGAAAGGACTGAGAGGCAGAGAGAGCTGGAGGGGAGTCGACAAAACATCCAGCAGAGAATCCAGGACAGAGAGAAGGAGGTGAAGCTGCTTCAGCAGGAGGTGGAGGCCGTCAATGGCTCTGCTGATAAAGCAGTGGAGGACAGTGAGAAGATGTTCACTGAGCTGATCCGTCTCATGGAGAAAAGAAGCTCTGATGTGAAGCAGCAGCTCAGATCCCAGCAGAAGAGTGAAGTGAGTCGAGTCAGAGAGCTTCAGGAGAAGCTGGAGCAGGAGATCTCTGAGCTGAAGAGGAGAGACGCTGAGCTGAAGCTGCTGTCTCACACAGAGGATCACAACCAGTTTCTGCACAGCTACCCCTCACTGTCAGCCCTCAGTGAACCTACACACTCCTCCAGCATCAACATCCGTCCTCTGAGCTACTTTGAGGACGTGACGGCGGCCCTGTCAGCAGTCAGAGACAAACTACAGGATGTCCTGAGAGAGGAATGGACAAACGTCTCAACGACTGAAGTGGATGTTTTATTGTCAGCAGCAGAGCCCACCACCAGAGCTGGGTTCTTAAAATATTCACAGAAGATCACACTGGATCCAAACATAGCACAAACACAGCTGTTATTATCTGAGGGGAGCAGAAAAGCAACATTCATGGGACAAGAACAGTCTTATTCCAGTCACCCAGACAGATTCACTCGTTATCCTCAGGTCCTGAGTAGAGAGAGTCTAACTGGACGTTGTTACTGGGAGGTGGAGTGGAGAGGGGGAGGAGTTTGTGTTGCAGTCGCATACAAGAATATCAGCAGAGCAGGGTATGGGGCTGAATGTTTATTTGGACAAAATGACAAATCTTGGTCCTTAGAGTGTAGCCAAAACAGTTATTCATTTCGTTACAACAGTATCAGCACTCCCGTCTCAGGTCCTCAGTCCTCCAGAGTAGGAGTGTACCTGGATCACAGAGCAGGTATGCTGTCCTTCTACAGCATCATCTCTGAAACCATGACTCTCCTCCACAGAGTGCAGACCACATTCACTCAGCCGCTACATGCTGGGGTTCGGCTTGGTTATGGTTATGGAACCACAGCTGAGTTTTGTAACCTGAAATAGCCTGAAGTCATTTGAGGAACTCTTGTACTTCTTAAACTCATTGTGTGTCCATCATTGTTGCTGAGAGCTGATTGTTCATGTCTTCACTGCACAGAGATCAGCTGTCAATCAAACATTATGGGATGTGCTTTAACATCTTCTCATGAGTTGTTCTGTAGATGTTGGAGTCTCTTTAGGCGGCGCTCCTTCCTGTGTCTGTTTAGCCATGGAGGCTGTCACTGCTCAGGAGGATTTCTGTTAACCTCAACTCATATTTCTCTGCATGGAAATGTAAACTTTGCTCTAAATATTTGTTGAATATCGATATTGATGTATTTGTATGTTGTTGTTTCTCTTGTAAAGCATGAGTCTTAAGAGAGAAAGCACCAGAGCTTCTTTCATTGTGGATATTTTATTCTAAAGGTCTTTTATTTTTGACTTAGTCTCAAAGTGTTGAATGCATAAATGAAAGTTTGGAAAGGAAATAAAACTAATATAAAGAAAAGTCATAAAAAAGAAAAGCTAACAGGTTGAGTTTGTAATAAATTGTGTTTCTATTTTCAAGATTTGAGATGAGTGCCACATTAACATGTCTGTAAAAAATTAAATCTTTGGGGTTTTTCTTGTTAATAAAAGAGCTAAGAGGAACAAAAGTGAAAATCTCAGTCTTCTGTTTTTTTAATTATAAAAATATCTCTAAATTATTGTTCTGAAACAAGATATTTGAATGTTTTATAAATATTGTATTTATCTGTAGGGTTAAGAACATTTCAATAAATTCAGATTTTCAAATTTTTGTTCAGCAAAACGTGAACATCTCAGCTCAGTGATTCTCAAATGGGGGTACGCGGACCCTCAGGGGTACGTTGGGGTACTGCAGGGGGTACGTGAGATAAAAAAAGGTTAATTCAATAAAAATACCATGCATGATTACACAAATATTCATAGTACAATAAGTTAAATAGAAAACACAATTTTATATAAAATATTCCTAGAACCACCAAGGGTTCAAGATCCGTTCTTGTGCTTTTCTGGAGCTTAACTGGTTCTTCTCTGTTTTTACAAGTGTGTGGTCACGTCCTAATCACTTTGCTCAGCGCTACTGCTTGTTCGTTTTATTTGCCGTACTCGCCATTAACTGTTATTGCTCAAGTTAATCTCGCTCCCCTCCGACGTAAGCGTGAAGTATTGGTACTTGCCGGGCAGCCGAGTGGGGCCAGCTAAGAACCGGGTTTCGGTACTGTTACCTCATTCACACCAACGCAACTCCGGTTCAAGCTCCGTGCTAGAGCTTTTCAGGTTCAGAACCGGTTCTTCGGTTTAGCTCCGGCTCTTTTCACACCGCTCAGAACCCGACTGGTGCTGCATCATTGCGTCATCGTTTGCGTCATGACGTAACCGTTTGCGTGCCTGCTTCATAAAGCCAAACCGCGCGGAAACCCCTCACAGCTCACACCGACAACAACAACAATGGCCGAATGTGTTGAAGCGCTACTCGTTTTGGTTTTGGTAAAAATCAGCGGTTGCCATCTCTTTCTGCAATTGTTGGAGAATTGCTTTGGACCGCGTGCTCCCCTCCAGCTTCCTCTGTACCTCTTCGGAAGACCAGATTCCCAGTAGGTAGCTGGTCTCTTCAGTGGACCACTGCTGCTTGTTAAGTTTCTCCATCGTTGTGTACAAACTGGATAAAACGCGCGCTTTTTGTTGTTGTTCAGGAGTTGATTCCGCCCCTGCCCCTGCCCCCGCCTCGACGTAAGCGTGACGTATGCGGTGCTTTTGCTCTAGCCGGAGAATTTTTTGGTGCTTGAAACGAACCGGATTCCGGAGCTAAGAGGCTGCTCCGCTGCGGTGTGAACAGGAAAACCCGGTGCTTTTCAAGCTCCAGCTCCGAACCGGCCCTGAAACACCGTTGGTGTAAATGAGGTATGAGAGCCGCCTCCGCTGCTCTGGAAACAGGAAGAACCAGAGCTAAATCAGGCTCTAATGGTGGTTAAAACGTAGCAGCACTACAGCAGGGAACGTGGACAACGGAGAAAAAAAGAAAGCCAAAATTCAGCCAACAAAATGCCGTCAATATCAGGAGGCGTAAAGCTTTGATGGGATTCACGTCAACAAACGGCAACCCGTCCCAGGCATTGTGTTTATTCTGTGGGGAGAAACTAGCCAACAGCTCGATGAAACCAGCGCACCTCCAGAGACATCTCAGCACCAAACACCTGTGTCATGTTGGTAAGCCACCGGAGTTTTTCAAGAGAAATATGCTGAGTACAGATCCTCGCAAGAGATGATGCGAAAGCCTCCACATCAGCCAAAGCACTGGAGGCATCGCGGTGTCACTGCTCATCGCTAAAGCCAACAAGCCGTACACGATCGCTGAGGACCTAAAACTCACTAAATAGTGTCATTGCAGTGTTATTACATAGTTAGTTTATAATTGCAATTTTTTTTCAGTTACAACTTTGTTGTTTTTTTTAACCCTTTCATGCTTTGTGGACTGGTCACTACATTAGAGACTGCTAATGTAATGCTTTCTTGTATATGCATGGGGTCAGGAACCACAGTGGATTTTATTATAATATTTGTGTATTGTATTTGATAGTTTTTGCATAATATATCATTTTGTTCATTGCTTTGTTAAACATATATTACTTAAACATCTGTTTTAAAAAAACGTCTGCATAAAGATGAAAATATCCTTACTGTGTTGTAATTCATGCATGAAGGAGTTAATAAATCACACACTGATGGAACATCACTATATTGTAATTATTTATATAGGCTTTTTCTTTCAAGAATGTTCGGGGTCGGTCAGGGGGTAACCTTTATATGTTTGAGGTTCCCAATCATTTGTTAATAAAGGAGTTCCTCAGGGATCCATGATGGGTCCTCTGAAGTTCCAGTCTGAAAACTCTTTTCATTTTCTTTTAGCTAAAAAAATGACTCTGCACCAAAACATTTGAATACTTTGTAAGAATGTCATAGTTAATATATTTATATCATAGTATTTATTTGTATAAACCTACAGTTTAGTTAGTTTTAACTTCAGAGTGTTACCTGTGTTTTCTATCTTCCGATCTTCCAGCTGTTTCTCACTGACACCCAGTCTGAGCCCCAACTCTGAAGACAACAATAGTAAATATCTGATTCATTAATAACTCATTATAATTTGTGTTAATTAATGTAGTCATTTTATTATAGCTCTACCTGTAGTGTTGGTGTAGATGTCTGTCAATCTGGAACCAATTAAGGAACGTTGAACAGACTGAACTGAAAAAACACAAAACGAATCAGAAAAAATGTGTTATGGCGTACAAATGTAAGAGCCCACAACAGAAACACAAACATTTGTACCCCTCAAAACATAAAGAAGTGGGTTAAATCATTTGTACATATAAAAAGCTGATGCATACAGCATAATTCAGTCAGTTAGAAAGTCAAATAAAGGAGTTCCTCAGGGAACCTTAGTTGATCCTCTACAGCAGCGGTTCCCAACCTTTTTCAACTCAGGGCCCACTTAAGAATCAAAAAATGTTTCGCGGCCCACATTCAACCATAAATAATACGGAGGCTAAATAAAGTTCTGATTGGTCAATTCAGAACATGTGACACGTTGTAAATCCAGTAGAACAGACCGCTGTCAAGGACTGTAATGACCGTTGCTAAGGACTGTAATGACCGTTGCTAAGGACTGTAATGACCGTTGCTAAGGAGGATCAAGAAAGAGAAAGGAAAAGAGGTTCAAATTAAAAAAAATCTTAATAATGAAAATGTTTCCACACAAATCATAATGTTTTGCAAATTATTTGGCAGTAAATATTGAATTTACATTTACACCCTTTAATATTTTATTTGGGCTTTTAGATGAAAACCGCACACAGTTAATAAACACAACTATTCTTCTGGCTACAATACATATTTATAAAAGTTAATCAAGGAGTAATCTTAAAGGTGGGGCAGGTAAGTTTGAGAAACCGGCTCGAGATACACTTTTTGTTATATTCCATGGAATGCTCTTAACATCCCGATAACAATGAATATCTTAAGTGCTTTGACAAAAAATCCATAAAAAAATGTCATCTGTGGAAGCCGTGGCGCTGTAAGAAGCACGACCAATCATCTGAGCCGGCCCGGCTAAAATAACTGGATGGCCTACCTGCCTGTCAGCCTTCCATCTGTGCACAAACTTATCTCGTGCCCTCATTGGTCATGTGCGCGTTCGTGTGTGTTGGAGGAGGGGCTCTGTAAGGAAGTCTGAAGGAAGGGGCAGATTCTTTCCGGTTGTGTACTTTCAAATTCTAGCGCACTCGAGCTGGTTTCTCCAAAATTACCTACCCCACCTTTAATTTAAGGTGTTTGAAGAGTAGATTAAAAATACAATTTCTTTTGGAAAAAATTATTGCCACAGAAAATCAAGGGGTGGCTTTTTAAAAAAAAAAAAAAAATTAAAAGAATTAAATTAAAAGATTACAAATTAAAATGATTTGGCGGCCCCCTTGCAATGCCTTCGCGGACCACTAGGGGGCCGCGGCCCACAGGTTGGGAACCGCTGCTCTACAGTTTCAATGTAAACATTTTTAGAGTGTTACCTGTGTTTTCTGTCTTCAGATCTTCCAGCTGTTTCTCACTGACATCCAGTCTGACCTCCAGAGCTGAAGAGTAAAATCATTCATGTTTATTCAATGATATAATAAATAATTATTAAAAAGTTTATATTAAAGAGTTGATGATGTTACCTGCAGTTTGCTGCTCCAGCTGTGTTTCAGTGGATCTCAGTTTGACCTCCCAAGCTGCAAAACAAAATTATATATTTATAAATTACATTCGTGCATGATAAGTATTACTTAAAATAAGCAAGTAAATATTACTCTACCTGTAGTGTTGTTGTGACTCTCTGTCAGACTGGAATTGATCAAGGAAAGTTGAACCGACTGAACTAAAAACACAATATCAGAACAAAGAAATGTCAACATATTTTACACATATAGTAATAATACATTGAAATACATCTACAGATAGTTTTAAACCTTCAGTTTTACCTGTGTTTTGTGTTTTCAAATCGTCCAGCTGTTCCTCACTGGCACTCAGTCTGACCTCCAGCTCTAAAGAGAAGCACAGAAAATATCCTAATCATTAATATAATAAATAACCCTTGTATTAATGTAAATAACAATGTCTGAAGGATATATCGCATGGACTAAAAACATCCTTTTTTCATGCACTTTTATGTAAAAAGAAACACATTTTAAATACACATTATAGGATATATTTTAAAACACATTGTCTATTTGCGACTGAAGATTTCTCCTAAATATACAAAAACTTAAATATCGCCTCATTTGTATATTTAAACATAACATATTAGCAAACCTGCTGTGCAAAAACAAATTAATAGAAGTAATTGAAGGGGGGAAGTTTAATCTTGAAATTAATTAGTAATTGTTTTCACTTGCAGCTTCCCATTAATATATAATAAAATAGAATTATACATTCATATGAAACTTCAGTATGTTACCTGTCTTCAGACCTTCCAGTTGTTTCACACCGGCACCCAGTTTGACCTCCAACTCTGAAGAGAAAACAGTAAATATCTGATTAGTTTATATAATTTATGACCAAATCCTTGATGGAAATATTTAAGTAAATCCAACTCAACCTGTAGTGTTGTTGTTGACGTCGGTCAGCCTGGACTCCATCAAGGAAAATCGATAAGACTGAACTGAAAACACAAAGTAAATTCAAACAAATAGTTACTTTTCCTTATTCCACAGAGGCCCTTGGAGGAATTACACTTAATAACACCAAGGAACACCTGAACATCAGCAGGAGAGGACTCTTTAAAGTAGAGACACTACATACTGATATACACCTGAACATCAGCAGGAGAGGACTCTTTAAAATAGAGACACTACATACTGATATACACCTGAACATCAGCAGGAGAAGACTCTTTAAAGTAGAGACACGTAATACTGATATACACCTGAACATCAGCAGGAGAGGACTCTTTAAAGTAGAGACACTACATACTGATATACACCTGAACATCAGCAGGAGAGGACTCTTTAAAGTAGAGACACTACATACTGATATACACCTGAACATCAGCAGGAGAGGACTCTTTAAAGTAGAGACACTACATACTGATATACACCTGACATCAGCAGGAGAGGACTCTTTAAAGTAGAGACACTACATACTGATATACACCTGAACATCAGCAGGAGAGGACTCTTTAAAGTAGAGACACTACATACTGATATACACCTGAACATCAGCAGGAGAGGACTCTTTAAAGTAGAGACACTACATACTGATATACACCTGAACATCAGCAGGAGAGGACTCTTTAAAAACATCAGGATGATAAAAGAGTTCCTTATAGGGAAACTTTCTTGATCCTGCTAAGTTTCAGTTTGAGATAAATTACATGAGTTGAGATAAAATAAATTACATGTTACCTGTGTTTTCTGTCTTTAGATCTTCCAGCTGTTTCTCACTGAAACCCAGTCTGAACTCACGAGCTGAACATGCAAAATATTCATGTTTAATTTAATGGTTTTATATTTGTATTGTTAAAAGTGTTTTGAAGAGCTTACCTTCACTGTGTTTCTCCAGCTGCTCCAGTTGTGTCTCAGTAATCGTAAGTCTGACCGTCAGAGCTGATAAACAATCAGATGTTATTCAATTATATTTTTACTGGGTCTGGATTTAAAGTGTAAATAATCAAGTTAAAACAACTATAACTCTACCTGTAGTGTTGGTTTGACTTTCTGTCAGTCTCGACTCCATCAGGGAAAGTTGAACAGACTGAACTGAAAACACAAAATCAAACCAACAACAACTCTGGTTTGATTAGTGATTATTTAACGTTTTTATTGAAGGGTTAATGATATTACCCGCAGTTTGCTGCTCCAGTTGTGTCTCAGTGGATCTCATCCTGACATCCAGAGCTGGTCAACAATCAGATGTTATTCATTTATTTATTTACTGAGTCTGGAGGTAAACTCTTCAAGTCAAGATAAGTGTTAATACAAACGGTAATGTAAATCTAACTCTACCTGTTGTGTCTTTTTCACCTTCTGTTAGTCTCGACTCCATCAAGAAAAGTTGAACGGATTGACCTGAAAACACAAAATCATAATAAACAAATATCTATCTATCTAATTATATGTTGTAATTTGTATTACTCAATACAAGAGGTTTATACATATGTTCAGAGGTTCAGCAAATACTGTGAAGAACCCTAATGTATTTTTACAAAACCATAACGTTTCATTCTTGCTGATTAAGGAGTTCCTCAGGGAACGGTGTTGGGTCCTCTACAGTTTCAGTCTGAAGATATATATTAAACGTTTTTACCTGTGTTTTCTGTCATCAGATCCTCCAGCTGTTTCTCACTGACACCGAGTCTGACCTGCAAAGCTGAACACCAAACAATTCATGTTTAATGTAATGGTGTCATTTGATGGTGGATTATTTAATATCATAGAGTTTATTATTTGACCTGCAGTTTGCTGCTCCAGTTGTGTCTCAGTGGATCCCAGTATGACCTCCAAAGCTGATCAACAATCAGATGTTATTCATTTATATATTTACTGAGTCTGAATTAGAATTTTGTTCAGTAAAGTCTAGATTAGAATGATAAATGTTGTTGGGGAATAATATGCCCTGCATGTCCTCCTTCGCCCTCTGACGCAGCTGACCAACCTTGAGCAGCCGCTATCTCCCATAAGGAGGGGCTGCCCTAGCAAGTTGTTGTTGTTAACAGTTTGTGACCGGGCAACTCTCTGTCAGAGATAGTTATTGTTGTCGGACACCTGGAACACATCCTTCTCGGGGTGTAGATGACCTCGAGCCATAAGCGACAACAAATGTGATTCAGTGTCCTCAGCTGTTTAGTCTATCTATTGAAGAATGTTGATTATTACACTCTGAATAGTTAAAACCTGGAGCTACAGGAGGGGTCTTCAGAATTGGTTTGGCATCTCAACCGTGTGGTTAGACCGTGGCCCGTGACATGTCTTGTGAATTCTCCGGCCGAAGCTCCAAATAAACCGTCAGTGTTTGCCATCAAAGCTCCAGCTCTCCTCGTGTCTCTCTGAGTCCTGACTCCCATTGCTTCAGAAGTTTCCCCCACAAATGTACTGTATATGAACATTTTAATATAGATGTAACTCTACCTGTAGTGTTTTTTAGACTCTCTGTCATTCTGGACTCCATCAAGGAGAGTTGAACAGATTGAACTGAAAACACAAAATCAGAACAAACTAATATAATCTTGTTAAAATATTACAATACACAGTATCGTAATAAGTTGAATAATTAAACACTATTTAAAAAAGGGCCGTCAGGGTTCATGCCTATAAGGTGTTCCTCAGGGAACAGAGTTGGATCCTCTACAGTTTCAGTCTGATGATATACTTAAAGATTTCTACCTGTGTTTTCTGTCTTCAGATCATCCATTCTTTCTCATTGGCACCAAATCTGAAATCTATAACTGAACAACAAACCATTCATGTTTAATTGAATAGTTTAATTAATTATTAATCAATAGTAATATTGAAGACCGAACTATGTTACCTTCATTGTGATTCTCCAGCATCTCCAGTTGTGTCTCAGTGGCTCTCACTCTGACATTTAGAGCTGATTAACAATCATATGTTATTTATTCATACATTTAAATGTTTGGATGTATACTCTTCAGTAAAGACAAGATCATATAGATAAGTGTAAATACAAATGTGAATATACATCAGTGGTCGCGTTAACCGAATATTTTACTTCTATGACGGATTTTTTTTAACAATGACGGAAAAACCTGAAAGCAGACCGTCATTTTGACAGATTAGAACAAACTCAGAACGCGCCAAAGTTTCCCCGCAGCGAGGCTCCGGTGTTATGCATGCCCGCCAAAAAGGAAATTATATAGTTTCCAAACCATACTTTGCCCTACAAATCATTGAAATGTCTGTGAGTTTTTGCTTTACGCTGTGCGCGCTCCTGCGAGGTGCAGTGGGCATGCATAACACGGCGCTAACAGTTCACGAGCGTGCGCCACCGCGCCCTCCCTCCGTTGAAAGTTCACAAGCCCCCCCCGTCAGAGTTGTGCAGACCGACGGGTAATAATGGATTTTGAGGGAAATGTTACAATCCTGTCCGTCATAATGACGGGCAGCGAAAAGGTCTAGCGCAACCTCTGATATACATATAACTATACCTGTAGCGTTGTTTTGAGTTTCCGTCAGTCTCGACTCCATCAAGGAAAGTTGAATGGATTTAACTAGAAACAGAAAATCACAACAAAAAAAAAAATATTTGTTTAATGTTCCACTACTATGTATTATGATTAATAATGTAATGTTCGTTGGTAATAATGGAATACTATTTAATAGCTGACTAAGAGAGGTAAATATGTCAGTTCAGAGGGTTAGCAAGTTTTGTAAAGAACCCTTATATGTTTGAGATTTCCAAAATGACAATCAGGGTTCATTTTAGTTTCTAAAGGAGTTCCTCAGGGAACCATTTTGGATCCTCTACAGTTTCAGCCTGAAGATATATTGAAAGGTTTTTACCTGTGTTTTCTCTCTTCAGATCTACCAGCTGTTTCTCACTGACACTCAGTCCGACCTCCAGAGCTGAACAGAAAACAATTCATGTTTAATTTAATGCTTTAATATATGATTATTTAAAGGTAATATTAATTATTTTACCCGCAGTTTGCTGCTCCAGTTGTGTCTCAGTGGATTTCATCCTGACATCCAGAGCTGATCAACAATCAGATGTTATTCAATTATATGTTTATTAACTGAGTCTCGTTTTATAATCTTCAGTCGAATCCAGATCAGAAACATAATTGTAAATAAAATTGTTATTATAAATCTAACTCTACCTGTAGTGTTGTTTTGAGTTTCTGTCAGGCTGGACTCCATCAAGGAAAGTTGAACAGATTGAACTAAAATACACAACATCAGAACAAACAAATATCATCTTTAAACATTTTACAATAGTATAGTTTCAATGTGAATATGTTTATTTAAAGGTTTTTACCTGTGTTTTGTGTCTTCAGATCTACCAGCTGTTTCTCACTGGCACTCAGTCTGACCTCTAACGCTAAAGAAAAAATAGTAAATATCAGATGAATTAATAAGTAATTAGAACTGTTGTTAATGCACATTATAAAGTAAATATATGTCTACCTGTAGTGTTGTTGTTGTTGTCAACTAGTCTCGAGCCCATCAAGGAAAGTTGAACAGACTGAACTAAAAACACATATAAGATTCGACAAAAACAACAATACTCGTTAAGTTCAATGGAAATGCCGTAGTTACACGAGACAGCACATAACCAAAGCATAAAAGAATATGTTCATTAATATATTAAGATTTGTACCTGTGTTTTCTGCTTTCAGATCTTCCAGCTGTTTCTCACTCTTACTCAGTCTTACCTCCAACACTAAAACACATCATAAATATCAGATTGAATTATAACAAACACAGACTTCCATTGATGAAAATATGAAAGTAAATATATATGTTACCTGTAGTGTCATTGCTGTCTGTTAGTTTGGACACCATCAAGGAATGTTGAATAGAACGGACTAAAAACACAAAATAAATCAGACAAAAAATACATTATTTTGTATTTGTTTTATTGCAATAGTTTGGATGTAACATGCAACAAACCGCGACTAAAACACTAAGGTGTACTTTAAGAATTTTAAATGTGTGTTTAATCATTTGCTGTTTGTTAAAAATAGGTGAAATACATATTTAATGCAATAATAAAGTCAAAAAGGTTCCTACAAGAACCATCTCGGGATGATTAAGGAGTTCCTCAGGGAACCGTACTAGATCCTCTGGGGTTTCGGTTTGAGGTAGCACTACATGCACAGTTTGAGCTAAAATAAAGTACTTTCAGTTTGAGTCACTTTATTCAGATAACATATATTGAGTTACAGATAGTTGAAACATTTAGAGTGTTACCTGTGTTTTCCGTCTTCAGGTCTTCCAGCTGTTTCTCACCGGCTCTCAGTCTGACCTCTAGCGCTAAAGAGAAAACAGTACATTTCAGATTAATTAATAAATAATGACCACATGTGTTGATGAACATAATAGATAGGATATATTTGTACCTGTAGTGTTGTTGCAGTCTTTTAGTTTGGACTCCATCATGGAAAGTTGAACAGATTGAACTAAAAACACATATAAGATTCGACAAAAACAACACTACTCGTTAAGTTCTATGGAAAAGCCGTAGTTACACATTAAACAAATATAAAGGTTTTTACCTGTGTTTTCTGTCTTCAGATCTTCCAGTTGTTTCTCACTGACGCCCAGTCTCACCTCCAACTCTGAAAGAAGTGAGTCAGCAAGTTCTGTAATATCTCAAAAAAACCACAACTCAACTCATTACTTCTGAACTAATTAATTGACAAACTGATTAACTGATTGTTGATTGACGAACAGATGGATGATGTACCTGCGTTCATTTTGTCCAGCTGACTCTCAGTCATATTGAGTTTTCTCTGCAGATTCCTCACTTCCAAGGTTTGATCTGAAACATAAACATGAACTAAACTGAACTGCAGTAAAACTATGTTTGGGTTTAGCTGTGTACTTTAGTGTGTATTTCATTCATAATTCGTACATGATCAGTTACCTGTCCTGTGAGTTTGCAGCTGCTTTACTTGACTCTCAGCAGAGTTCAGTCTGACCTGCAGCTGTTTAACGTTATCAGCCTGAACTGAAAACAAGAGAGGAAACACAGGAAGTGGCATCACCTATCAAAACCTGCTGCATCTCTTTTTGAAAGAGCCTGCTTCACCTTTCATCAAATGGCATATGAGAATGTATTGCAAGTATTCTTGTTTGGGTAAAAAATACTCCATTTACAAGTAAAATCCTGCACTCAAAGTACATTTTGCTGACAATTCTTATGTACTTTCCAGTGCCAAAAGAAACATTTTGCTGAAAAGACTTTTCTATTATTAACATTTGCTGACTGATAGGGTAAATTAAAGATTTGATGTGACCCACCTGCAGAGTTTCTCTTCAGCTCCTCCAGGTGAAGGCGGCTGGAGTTTAGTCTGCTGCTGATCTCTGACACTTGATTTGAAATAAATTAACAATCACGATCATATAACACTAAAGGAACTCAGAGACAAGTGGTCTGACGGTAACACAGGCTTTCCTCTTGATTAGGTGATTTTCAATACTAAGAATGGTTTAGAATAAATAAACAAACTATTGATTGTGTGAATATATAAATAATTTAGTAGGTGAGTAAATTAGATCAGATGAAAGATTAATTGATAAATATTTGGTGTAGGTATACATTATGAAACATGTAATAAATGGCGGGATGTTTGGGGATAAAGACCTCGTATGAAGCTGATCTCGCTTCTCTCTGCAGATGAATTCAGTTTTTTCTCCAGCGAGTTCAGTCGGCCCTGCAGAGCTGCAACAACACGAAAATCACAAAAACTCATTTCAATTTCCAAATGATTTGCTTTAAGTCTTCTGTTGTCTTACATAATTGTGTATTAAGTTTAAACAAAAGTTATTTTATTGACATTTCTTTTTTTCTTTGTCTTGATTTGCATATTCAGTATTGAGGTAATCTAAAAGTACCAGAAAGTTACACAACTTTAGTTTTAATATTTGGATTACGTTACTGAATGCATTTTCTAACAGATAATTAGTGATTGTCAGTTAGTTCATATTTTAGGTAACCTTAAGACACGTATACTGAAAGCAACACTGATGATTATTGATTATTTTTAATTAATTTATCAAGATATCTCACCTCGTGTTTTCGTTTTCAGCGCCTCCATCTCAGCTGATCCGTTGCAAGATGCGACTGCTCGGAAATACAAATGATAAAAGTTTGTTTAACATCAAAACTTTAAACTCTTTTCAGTGTTTATTTTCCACGTATGACATTCATAATATTATGTTGAACTATTTGACCTTTGGGACATTTTTGTGATTAGGTTAGTTCAGCAGTTAAATCCATAGCACTCCTTCAAAGTGAGATGATGAACGCCACAATAAGGACCACATTTCCTACAGTTAAAGATCTAAGAAGCTGTAAGCAGATATAATGACAGGGTTTGTTTTAACACATGAGATCTGGTTACAAAAGCATTGTAGTTACAATATAGGTAATACATGTTTTTACATGGATTATTAATGATCATGAATTAGCTTAAAATAAAGAGTTTCTACAGCGAGGAAAAGAGAGATGAATCTGACCTGAGGTCTGTCTGATCAGCTCCTTTATCACACTCTCAGTCTCACACAGTCTGACTGCGATCTCTGAAAACACCACAAACTAAACGTTACTCCAGAAATATCCTTCAAGTTCATTTTTGAGAGTGTGAATTTAAAAAGCTTTAAATCTTTGTCAGATTAACTGAATCTATCATTACTGCAATGGACAGAAGCTCTCATTTTATATATTTGAATTGTATTTGTATTCATGATCCATGATCTATTTGTGCCAGGATGATATGCAAACGTTTTCCCCCATCTCTAATACTGATTTAAAGACGTTTCAACATTAACCTTTAATTACCACTACAGGCTACATGGGGCGCTGCTGAGCATCCTACACGTTCTCTCTTTAGAGCGGTGCAGGAATGAGTCAAAACATTCGGAATAAGTTGGCATTTTACCATTTCCCTCGACTAAACGTCATCCAACCCAGTCTCACGGCATTCCGTGTTATAGTCACGAAATTAATTTAATCTATTGATTCGTGTTCACCGACACGATTTCTGCATTTCTTTCGTGTCACACAGAACGATTTTAAAAGCAATGTATTTCTATTGGTAGTGTGTCTCGTGCCTGCACCACGTCTTTCTGTCCGGTCGGCTCTTGGAAGACCGGAAGCTGTGTGGTTCATAAAAACATGTTCTTACTCAATATCTTACCCTAAGCCTAACCCTATCCCTTTTATTTTAAATTGTATAATGTCGGAGTTTTTTTGCCGTCCGCGAGGAACAGAAATGGCTCAGAGCCTCAGAATACTGACATCTGTATTTTTTGTCATCTTTTTTTCCTTCTAATTTGTTATTATTTGGTGCAGGCACGAAACATACTACCAATAGAAATGCATTGCTTCTAAAATCGTTCTGTCAGAATACTAAAATCTGTATTTTTTGTCATCTGTTTTTCCTTCTAATTTGTTATTATTTACATTGCTTTTAAAATCGTTCTGTGTGACACGAAAGAAATGGCGAAATCGTGCACGAATCAATAGATTAATGTCGTGACTATAACACGAAATGCCGTGAGACTGGGGTTGCGTCATCACGCTGAACATTAGCCACCTTTAGCTTAGCGGTGGTGACGTGAAGTCATGTGACCGTGCTGTAGTTCCTTTATAGCCCAACATTAGCCGCCTATAGCTTAGCGGTGGTGACGTGAAGTCATGTGACCGTGCTGTAGTTCCTTTATAGCCCAGCATTAGCCACCTTTAGCTTAGCGGTGGTGACGTGAAGTCATGTGACCGTGCTGTAGTTTCTTTTCTTGTTTGAAACAGATCTTATTTACAAAATTACATCATCACTGCACCACTCTATTGGTTGTCAGAAATCAGGTCCCACAGTCTGATAACACTAATATTAAATGTGATGATGATGATGACCTGTGTTCCTCCTCCTCAGCTGCTCCACGGTGCTCTCACTCGCCCTCAGTCTCGTCTGCAGGAACGGCAGCTCCCCTGCCAGAGCTGTGGAGACAACGGAAAGATAGTTTTGCTTTAAAAAATGTTTATTTATATATAAAATAATTGGTGCAAACATGAGTTGTTTCACCTGAATTTTTCTTCTTCAGGTCGTCCACTAAGCTCTCGCTCGTGTCCAGTCTGAACTCAAGCGATGAAACCTTGATGGCTCGAACTAAAAGATCCAAACAGGTGATGAACATGGAAAACATTTGACCTTCTGAAACTTAGCATGCTGTGAGCAAATAGAAAAGCGACAACATCTTATCAAACAATTACATTTTAGAAAAAACAACAACATTTAAGGTTCCTCCAAAGACTTCACTACAATCAAAAATGTATAATTGCTAATCTAGTGTCTCAAGGTCATTTTATTTAGACAGGTTTCTTTATAACATATGAACCCTTCACCTACCTTTGTTCTGCTCCTCCAGCTCCTCCACCTTCCTCTTCAGATCTAAACAGTAAGAGAGGAACTGAATGTTAGAAACATTTCAGAGTCTTTTAAGGATGAAAATGTTGAAAATGTGAAATCAGTTTCTCACCTAAATGTTTCTTCTTCACGTCGTCCTCACTCGTGTTCAGTCTGAACTCAAGCGATGAAACTTTGACGGCTTGAACTACAAGACCAACACAACAAGTCACAAGCAGAAACACATCATTTGAAAATCAATAGTCACATCATAGTTACTGTAATCACTGACATTCAAGCTGAAGGAACAACATTTAAGGATCTTTCAAAGAGTCAATTATGAGAGAATAAAGTCAAATCTTTAATTGATAACTTAGTGTCTAAAGTCATATTTATTCATATAGGTTTTTCATAACACATAAAACCTTTAGCTAACCCCTAACATTAAAAGGACTTTACAAACTCAACAACTTTTTAGGAAACAAGCGACAACATCAAAGGTAACACAACAACCCATTTCTGGAAACAACTTCTCCGAAAAAGCGACAAAACTAATATAGTTTAGGAAACAACAATGAGAAAACACAGCTTTTCTGAGAAGTTGTTTCCTGAAATGGGTTTCCGAAAACGTGGTTGTGTTGCCTTTGATGTTGTTGAGTTTGTAAAGTTTATATTATTGAAATCAGTTTTTTAAGTCACATATTTAACCTACCCTCGTTCTGCTCCTCCACCTTCCTCCTCAGCTCCTCCACTGAGCTCTCACTCGCCCTCAGTCTCTCCTGCAGGAACGGTATCTCCTCTGTGGAGACAACAGCAAGTTCGTTCTGCTTAACACAAACAATATGAAGTTTTCTAATGTTCATTAACATGTTTGAGTTTTCTGTTAGGAACAAAGTATGCAAAACTGTGACTTTCTCTTTGGAAGTAGTTGAAGTCATTTGGAGCGTTATTCGAAAAGCGTTTGATGTTCTGATATCAGAGTTAAAGCAGAACATGTGAGAGAGAGTCAGTTTCTCACCTGAATATTTCTCCTTCAGGGCGTCCACTGAGTTTCCACTCGCGTTCAGTCTCAACTGAAACGATGAAAACTCGACAGCTCGAACTAAAAAATCAAAACACAACAAAGGTACAAACACTAGCAGCAACACATGTCCGACCTAAGACGGTGAAAATCGTAAACATTATTCCTGTTAGACATCAACCTGACGACCAATATTTTAGCAAAAGTAACAGCACTAATTCATGCAGTAACATTATGGGTGAAGCAACAACATTTTAGCAATTAAAAACACCATTAGGAAACAATACTATTTTATAAAACACAGCAATATTCAAATGAAGCAAACATATTTAGGGGGGAAAACAACATTTGAGGAAAACATGACTACATATTAGACGACAGTTACATTTCAGACCAGAAACATTTCAGGAAATTCAATTGTTAAAATCGTTTATTTAAGGAAATCTAAAAATACTTTTCAATGCTCTTTTAAAGACTTAATTATCATATCATATAAACCCAAATCAGAATCAGGTTACCTGCCAAGTAGTTTCACACACAAAAGGAATTTCCAAAATACAAGAGGTCTAATCTTCTGTTTACATGGTGTGAATAAGATCAGTGTATTTATTGAAGGTAGACTTTTAGTTTGTTGTGTCTGTGAGTTTCCCTAAAGACTTAAAGACCCACTGAAGTGTGCGACGGTGCATGATCTTTTATGCTAATACGTATAGTAATGACCAAAATTGTCCATTGGAACCCATATCAAAGATGTTGGAATAGCAACGAATTTGACGAGTTTGAATTTTCCGCTGGGAAATTCGCAGTCGACCTCCGCCTTCGTGGGCGTGGCTTGCGATCTACTGCGTGACGTCACAAGATGGGCCAAGCCGAAGTGTTTACATTCACCACCATTCATTTTGTCTCTATTTCAAAGTCGAATTTACCAACGTTTTTGAGCGAGTATTTGATTGGAAAGTGTTTCGCAGTCGACTGGAAGTGATTGCCAATCGAGAAAAGCTGACAATGGAGGCGACAGTGAGAAAAAGGGAGGAAAAACACACGGGAAGCGATGCATTGCCGCTGGCTGTGGTAATGTGAAGTCTGCCGAAGTGGCGATGTTTCTGTTCCCAAAAGATGAAGGTGAGTGGCTGGTGTCATTGTTTCGTAGATTCGTAGATTGTTTATGAAAAATAAACGCCACTGTGTTTGTGTTAACTAACAAGACTGTCATGGCGGCGGCAGAGCTCAAGTCGAGTTTCTCCGCCTGGAGATATTCTCACTATTTCACTTTTGTCGAGCACAAAGAAAAGAACGTTTTAGTTAAATGTAAGTTGTGTCTTGGCGGGTCAAAGATCCTATCGACTGCCCAAAACAGCAATTAAAATCTGTTGAAACATCTGCAGAAAAAACATGCTGGGACGAAGCTAGTAGCGAAGCTAGTAGCTAAGACCACAGACCCAGACTCATCCGACGCCATTCCACCTCCACCTAAGCAACAGCGGCTGGATTGGCACTTTGAAACATATCTTTGTGTTTGTGTTTGTATAGACCACATTGCTTAGCAGAGTTCAGTGATGCAAATGCATGTCAAGTTGATCAACAGGTTGTATTATTCTCCGATGCAATAACAGTACTGAAATGAAGGCTACAGTATAAGGGCATTAATGGGTGCCCTTTTCTAAGTAACTAAGAAGTTACTTTTCACAGTAACGCATTACTTTTTGGTGTAAGTAGTGAAGTAACTAGTAATTGTAACTACTTACTGGTTTTCAGTAACTAGCACAACACTGCATGTGAACATGAATGTTGCATCATGCTATGAACAGATGAATGTATGATCAGGTGATGGCCAATCCTGTGTGTAGATCTACGACAAAATATTGTCCTCAACTAAATTGACTTCCATGGCCACTTTCCTCATCTATCCTGTCCGAAAAGCTGTCAAAATCACTCATTTCTCTCGCACCAGTATCACTTTCCGAAGTCTCCGCCATGTTTACAATCACAACTGGGCCCATCTTGTGACGTCACAGCCGCTATCGTCTGCAGCAGCGGTAGGCTCAGACGGCCGTTCACGGGATGAAAAATTTGCGATGTTTATCTCGTCCCTCGCACTTCCTAAAAAATTATTTTAGCCATGAACAGGTACAATTATATGTAAGAAATGAAACTGCCATTTCATTTTGGTGCAAAAAAATGCACTTCACTGGCACTTTAAAGGTCCCCTATTATACTGTCTTTCATCAATATATCACAGGTCTCAGATATATACAGAGCCTGTCTCTGATTGGCTGAAACACCAAACAGATCATTGCAGCATCCCATAATCCCCTCTGTTTCAGCCCTGTTTCCAAAGTGCTGATTCTCTGTCTGTTACTTTAGATGAAAATAAGGAGCCCCTACCCACGCCCCTCTGAGAGAGATTTGGTTAAAAAGAACTCAATGGTGCTCTAGGAGGAGATTCAGGTGATAAGGTGGGGGGGGGGTTACCTTGGTTGCTGATTGGCTAATGGTTACACAAGACAAAACATCGTTATGACATCATAAAGTGACCAAAATCTGATCAGCTCATTTTCAGACAGGTTTTTATATAAATGGATCAGGAGAAAAAGAGAGAGAATCTTTGTTCCTGAAACTTTCAGAGTCTCTTTACACAGAGGGGACACATGTTGATGTAGAAGAGACATGAAGAAGAGGGACACATGTTGATGTAGAAGAGACATGAAGAAGAGGGGACACATGTTGATGTAGAAGAGACATGAGGAAGAGGGGACACATGTTGATGTAGAAGAGACATGAGGAAGAGGGGACACATGTTGATGTAGAAGAGACATGAAGAAGAGGGGACACATGTTGATGTAGAAGAGACATGAAGAAGAGGGGACACATGTTGATGTTGAAGAGACATGAAGAAGAGGGGACACATGTTGATGTAGAAGAGACATGAAGAAGAGGGGACACATGTTGATGTAGAAGAGACATGAGGAAGAGGGGACACATGTTGATGTAGAAGAGACATGAAGAAGAGGGGACACATGTTGATGTAGAAGAGACATGAGGAAGAGGGGACACATGTTGATGTAGAAGAGACATGAAGAAGAGGGGACACATGTTGATGTAGAAGAGACATGAAGAAGAGGGGACACATGTTGATGTAGAAGAGACATGAAGAAGAGGGGACACATGTTGATGTAGAAGAGACATGAGGAAGGGGATCTTGCATAATAGGTGACCTTTAAATGAATAGTTTCTCTTTCTCTTCTTACCTTTGTTCTGCTCCTCCAGCTCCTCCACCTTCCTCCTCAGATCTGAGTTCAGCTCCATCAGCAGCTTCCTGTCAGCGTCCAACTTCTCCTCCACCCTCCTCATCTCCTCCATCTTCTCCTCCATCTTCTCCTCCACCCTCTTCATCTCCTCCCTCCTCATCTCCTCCATCTTCTCCTCCACCCTTTTCATCTCCTCCCTCCTCATCTCCTCCATCTTCTCCTCCATCTTCTCCTCCACCCTCTTCATCTCCTCCCTCCTCATCTCCTCCATCTTCTCCTCCATCTTCTCCTCCACCCTCTTCATCTCCTCCCTCCTCATCTCCTCCATCTTCTCCTCCATCTTTTCCTCCACCCTGTTCATCTCCTCCCTCCTCATCTCCTCCTCTCATCTCCTCCATCTTCTCCTCCATCTTCTCCTCCACCCTCCTCACCTCCTCCCTCCTCTCCTCGGCCTCCAGCTCTCCGTCCCTCAGGCGGCTCTCCATGCTCCTCAGCTCTAAACGCTGCAACACCGCCACTGACTTCAGGCTGAGAACCAGCTCCTTCAATCCCAGCAGCTCATCCCAGAGGACGGGGATCTCTGAGGAGACGTCCACCATCTTGACGTCCTCCATCTTGACTTCCTCCACCCCCATCTTGACGTCCTCCTGGGGGGAAGAAGCCTCCGTTTGTCCCCGACTGAAGGCTGGAGACAAACAGAAAAGCAGCAAAAACAGAAACAACTTCATCCTGAAAACAAATCCTGCTACTGAGAGAGTCCAACAGCTTATATACACACACACACACACACACACACACACACACACACACACACACACACACACACACACACTAATCTGGGTGAAAACCCTAAGCATGGATGAATGAATCGACTCGTTACATTTTCGATGACTTCAATCATACTACAAGAAAATCCGTATTTTCTAAATAACAGCTCGTGCTACATTGCGATTCATTTTGCATATTCAAGTATGAATTCTAAAGATATTTTCTGTTTACTTAAGGACTTATGTTAGAGTGTAGTCATGTGTAAAAAGCTCCAAAGACATCTGACAAAAGTGATTTTTCTCTTGTATTAAAAGTCAGAATTTTGAGGAAGTCAGAATTCAGAAACAAAATGTCTGAGAAATAGTCAGCACTCTATCAAATAAACCAAAATGTAAAATCTCGAGAAAACATTTCTGAGAAAAAGGTGAGAATTCTGAGATCTTTGTATCTTTTTAAACGTATTTACCGCAAAACGAGCCCTGACGTTTTGTTGTTGTTGAGAGTTTTCCGTAATGTGTCAGTGTGAATAGTCAGTTAGTCACTATGACATCAACACACACATATAGTTTGTTATATCTACTGTGTGTGGAGGCTAAGGTCAAGAAAGATTACAGAGACCAAAGAGTGCTTTGTTCTACTTTAAGTCAACTCAAGGATTAACGTCAGTTCACGGGTCTGACGGCAATATAAATATGCACGAGTGCAGTGGTGTAGTGGTCGTTGGACGCGGGGGATCGCCGTCCCCCCACTTTTTTCAAGCATGATTTTTTTTGAATAGTCTAATAAATATAAAATCATTGCCAGTGTTATCAGTTGCAAGTGTGTATTTGTTGTAATAATGACGAAAACACAATACATTTCACAGTAATTACAATAAAAACGTAGCTCAAGAATGTATGCAACTTGATTTGAAGCGTGTGTGTGTGTGTGTGTGTGTGTGTGTGTGTGTGTGTGTGTGTGTGTGTGTTGTGTGTGTGTGTGTGTGTGTGTGAGGGGCACACACAGCGTTTTTATCATTTGTCCCGCGTCCCACAAATTGAGACTATGTCCCGCATTTGAGTGACAGTCGCGCAGAATGGCCGGCTCGGTTCGCTGACGGCCGGCACCGCCCTTTATTATTATATTTTTAAACGGCATCAGTTGCGCTGACAGGCGACAGAGGTCCACAGAGGTCCACAGTGTACCCCCGTTGACAGTTCACGAGCGCGTCCATAGTGTCTCCCCCCCCCCCATCCGCACTGCACCACTGCACGAGTGAATTTAAACACATATTATTGGAAAACCTATTCACTGATAGATACACAGGTTATAAAATGGAACCAAATTAACTCGTAAACATCGATATTGGCTCTAGCAGTGATCCTTGACATATCAAAGTCTTTACCCTCTTTCCGTACCCTAGTTTGTTTCTACAGTGGGATCAGTTTCTGCTGCATACCTAACATTGCTAACACGCTAATCTGCAGCTCAAAGGCCTCGCAGCTCAGACTAAACTGTCACGTGCACAATCACGGGCATGGCTATTGTGTGTAAAGATAAATATAAATGTAATCTGAGTCACCATGTTGTTTCTTGCTCTGTTAGAAAACACAGGTGTAAAAACTGTATTTAAATCAAATGTATTCTCACTTCTTTCTGCACACGATTATTTCCCCTCAAATATAATTTTAGTGTTTACTTCTTAATATCATTTCCTTGTTCTCTCTATTTATCTTTTACTATTTTCTGTGTAAATGCAGTTTATAGTGACATTTCTATATAATACTTTGTATTTTAGTTTACCTTCAAGCCTCGACAGTTTTCCAGTTTATTCTAAAATCAATTATTTGCACTTATAAATATTCTGGATTATGAAGCACTTTATTAACCTCAAACTAAACCTGATTTAGTCTATAACAGGGGTGTCCAAACTACGGCCCGGGCCAAATGCGGCCCGTGGACCATTTAGAATCGGCCTTCAGCAAATTCAAAAAGTATAATGTAATACGGCCCACAGATGAACCTTGTATTCTTATATTGTAGTTCATAAATATGACCCTAACCCTAATGAGACCACTTTTCAAATAAATTCAGTCAATTAAAGTTGGAAACATTTTCTAACCAATCTTAGTTGATAAGAAAAAAGCCCAATGACTTATTTACAACAATCTTGAAATACACCCTTCCTATTTCTCCTTATTATAATCACTCTGAGGCTTCTGTGTTAAGGGATGAGCTGCCAACACTCACAAGCATCCTTCACCTACATTTGATTGATTTCGCTAACTTATAACTGATCTGATCTGATCTAGTGAGCGGCCCAGCCCTTCGTAAATTATTCTGTATGTGGCCCTCGGTGAAATAAGTTTGGACAGCCCTGATCTAGAGCCTGTGTGTCCTGGTAAGGTTTGGTACATTTGAACTGATTGATGATGCTGGGGACCAATCATAGATCTGGAAATGCATATGATGCATAAATGAAAAAGGAAAAAATACGGTCAGCTGCACGAATGACAAATCTTGAACTTTTTGCTCCATAGATGGATCTTCATGTTTCACCGACACACCCAAAGCCAACATGATCAAAAATAAAAAAGCATAAATAAATATATCGTTTGGCAAAAACATTTTTTTTCTCCAGAAAACAGGATTTTATTAAAAAACTTTTCACACAGAGAAACTTGAATCACACTTTTGTTCCTTCAGCAGGAAAAATAAAGTTCTTCTTCTGACGCTGCTTCAAAGAAACATCGAAACTCCCCCGACGTGTCTCCATCTTCACACAGAATACATCCCATAATCTGACGTTTACATTCATTCATCGTTTCCTCCTCTCGGCGTCAGCTTGAGATCCTCATGATGCTCCAAAAAAAAAAAGAAGAAATCAAGAAAAGTCAGTTTCTTTAAAACAGTCTGAAACCAGAGTCAGTCCGGTTTCTGATTCGCTGTCCAGTGTGAACGGCGTCCATGAGAACACAAATGGGTTTTTCAGTTCAGTTGGTCAGCTCCCGTCATCACGCAGACAAATAAAACCAAAAAATATATTTAAAAAAAAATGTCAAAATAAAAGCAGACTGATTCCCTTTGTGGTGACGGACAGCGAGGCTGCAGGCCGACGAGAGAAAAGTTAATCATCGTTAAAGTTTAAATGTATAATCAGTAAACAAACGTGTAATAAATGGTTAATAACACACTGTTTTTCAGCCTCTCAAATGTATAGTTTTTCTGCGTTTGATATCATATCCAACCTTTGGACAAAAGACATTTAGAGACACCACCTTGAACTTTGAGAGACTAAGATTTTATACTATTTCTGACATTTAAAGAGTAATACTATGTGAGTTGCAGCCCGACAGAGACCTCTTATATTGATTATCTGCCGCTACATTCTCACTTGATTGTAGTATTTAAATTAATGTTGATCAAATATATTTCGGCCGTAGAGATCTAGTTATAGTCGGTCAATGGTTCGACTCATTTGAACCACTTTTCTTGCTGTTCTGAGTTTGAATCTTTGTGGTTTATTGCACTTCTTGTGAGACCCTTTGGATACAAGTGTCGGCTTAGTTTGACGTAGTTCATAACAAATGCAGACTTCAAATCTGCTTGAAACTGCATACAAGAGTGTTTTTAACCCATTCATTACATGTGTTTATACACATTATAAAAGGGAATTAAAGAATAGTGAAGCAGTACGTTTTACATTTTACTGTGTGTGTATTTTGCAGCTTGTAAAATACACAAAATCATAAAAATGTAATCAGTAAATGAATCGTCTGAACAGGACTTGATGATCAGGTGTTTGGACTCTTAACATTTTTATCATCTGTTGTTTTTGACATTTGTTGTCAGTTGCTGGTGTGCAGAATTAAATAGAGAACATGTTACCGTGTGATCCTTCCCATTACAAATTCATAGTCTCATTATTGTCTCTGAATATAGTTTGAACTCTCATCGACCTGCTGACCTCTGACCCCTGACCCCTGATCCAGAGTTTGAGTCCAGACCTGAAGCAGAGCCCAGGTTCTGGTTGTGGTTGTGTTGTGTCAGCGCTGTCCGGTGTACGCTCTGAACCAGGAGGAGACGGAGGCGGCGGCGGAGGAGATCATCCCTCCAGCGTTAGCAGAGGGCTGAGACACCTGCAGTGCACTCTGGGAAAGATCCATGGACTGGAGGAAGAGAAGAAAAATGTTTTATAGTTTTTAACCTCTTTTAAAGGTCACCTATTATACAAAATCCTCTTCTTCATGTCTCTTCTACATCAACATGTGTCCCCTCTTCTCCATGTCTCTTCTACATCAACATGTGTCCCCTCTTCTCATGTCTCTTCTACATCAACATGTGTCCCCTCTTCTTCATGTCTCTTCTACATCAACATGTCCCCTCTTCTTCATGTCTCTTCTACATCAACACGTGTCCCCTCTTCTTCATGTCTCTTCTACATCAACATGTGTCCCCTCTTCTTCATGTCTCTTCTACATCAACATGTGCCCCCTCTTCTTCACGTCTCTTCTACATCAACATGTGTCCCCTCTTCTTCATGTCTCTTCTACATCAACATGTGTCCCCTCTTCTTCATGTCTCTTCTACATCAACATGTGTCCCCTCTGTGTAAAGAGACTCTGAAAGTTTCAGGAACAAAGATTCTCTCTCTTTTTGTCCTGATCCATTTCTATAAAAACCTGTCTGAAAATGAGCTGATCAGATTTTGGCCACTTTATGATGTCATAACGATGTTTTGTCTTGTGTAACCATTAGCCAATCAGCAACCAAGGTAACCCCCCCCCCCCACCTTATCACCTGAATCTCCTCCTAGAGCACCATTGTGTTCTTTCTAACCACATATCTCTCAGAGGGGCGTGGGGAGGGGCTCCTTATTTTCATCTAAAGTAACAGACAGAGAATCAGCACTTTGGAAACAGGGCTGAAACAGAGGGGATTATGGGATGCTGCAATGATCTGTTTGGGGTTTCAGCCAATCAGAGACAGGCTCTGTATATATCTGAGACCTGTGATATATTGATGAAAAACAGTATAATAGGGGACCTTTCAAATAAAATAGACTTGAATATTATATGATAATGTGACACGACAGCTTGTTCCAGGTGTTTCTACCTGTGATGGGATGTCACAGAATCGAGGGCTGGGCACCGTCTCCCAGTCGGTCCCGAGGTCCGTCTCCTCGTCCGTCACCGCCTCGTCTCCGCTCTCTTCCGCCGGCCCGGCCGCCTCCGGCTCCACGAACTCCATCGACTCCTCCAGGTCCGCGCTCACCTCAAAGGGACCCGTCCTGCAGCAGAACCACAGAGCGGTCAGTATAAGAGCCTCGTTATTAAAGGTGGGGTAGGTAATTCACTTCAGAAAAACTTGTTATATTCCATGGAATGCTCTTAACATCCCGATAGCAATGAATAAATTAAATGCTTTGACAATAAATACATTAAAAAATGTCATCAGTGGAAGCCGTGGCGCTGTAAAAAGCACGACCAATCATCTGAGCCGGCCCGGCTAAAATAACTGGATGGCCTACCTGCCTGTCAGCCTTCCATCTGTGCACAAACTTATCTCGTGCCCTCATTGGTCATGTGCGCGTTCGTGTGTGTTGGAGGAGGGGCTCTGTGAGGAAGTCTGAAGGAAGGGGCAGATTTTTTTCGGCTGCGTACTTTCAAATTCTAGCGCACTCGAGCTGGTTTCTCCATTCTTACCTACCCTACCTTAATTAACGTTTTTTTTTTTTAAATCAGAGTTTAGTTTAGTTTATTTGTTCATAGTGTCGTGTTCAGCCCTCATTGATCAACTGTCACAAAGAACAGTAAATGGGGCAGCTTTAGCCAACATTGCTCATTTCCAGCTGTTGTCCCCAGCCAGATGATAATAGACACCTTTTTAAAATCACAACACATCAACAGCATTAGTTATAAAGAAAGGATGAAAGACAAGTAGATAGAGGCGAAAGGATACATGTAACGAGTGACGGGATTCTTCCTCGAGCTGCAGGATTTGGTAGAAATAACTAATTGCGATTTTTCGGACTGATTTTGCAATTGGATTCTTTGGAGGATTCATCGTTTGAAACAATATTTAAAATACTGTGGGAAATACAACAGCTACAAATTATGCCATTATTTTTTTATTTGGCATTTTTAATTAAACATAAATATTATACAAATAATAAATTAAAAAAGAATGTTTCATTACATTACATGTTACTTGTTAGACGCTTTTATCCAAAGCGACTTACATACTGTGGGCAATCCCCACAGGAGCAATTTGGGGTGAAGTGTCTTGCCCAGGAACACAACGACATGCTGACTGCAGTGGGGTTTGAACCTGTGACCCCCTGATCCCAACACCAACGCACTAACCCACTGCACCACACCCCAACTTGAAACCAGCATTTGATGGATTTGGTGACTGTGCAACCAGTTTAATTTATACTACATTGTTTCATAACTGATCCTCTGCTAGGCATGGACAAATGAAGCTCAGCGCAAGTTCAACCAGGAAGACCTTCTTTACTCATTCATTTCCTATGCCATGTTACTACTCTCTCTCCTCTCAATAAGTGATCGGGGGCGTCACTCCCCAGCTTAACCAATCACTTCGCTCTATTCTCACAAGCCTATCATAGCGCTCCGCTAAACCTTTTAAATCTGCTCTCTCCCCTCTGACAGCTGTCATTTCAGGTGACTCGACGCAACCCTCCTCCACCCCTTTTCACCTCCTGTCCCTCTGAATCCAGGGTCAAGCTAAGCCCCTCCCCTTCAGACAGACCTCAACTATCCATTCACCACCACCAGGGTCTAGACCCCGGGGGGTTTCATCGGATCGGTTCTCCCCTCCCGAATGATACTCCTGCACAACGGGGCCTAATCGCCCAAACTCCATTACATTCATTTGTGTATTCCTGGCAATAAATATGTGTTCTTACATCAAAACCGTCTCTCCTGATTGAAATCTTAATATTCTAAAGCCCCGGCCACACGAAGACGATAACGGTCATATCTGCTACAGTTCACTATCAGATAGACGGTTCGGCCACACGAGGCCGACATGGAAACGCAGAAAACGATAACGGGTCCCAAGGTGGGTAGATCTGCGGACGAAACGCTCTGGGGGGCAAACGGCTCCGTGTTTATACGATCATTTCCTGATAACGATGACGCCATAGCCCCGCCTCTCCCCACCTCTCCTGCTCAGAGATCAGCTGCTGGGCTCTCAAAAGAGGGGGAGGAAAAGAGAGGCTCCGTTTTTTATTCTTATATTATTATATAGAGTCTTTATCAATTTGTTTTAAAGCTCAATAAATAACAAAGAAGACCTTTGACCGGCACTTTTCTAATTTTGTCCGGAAGATTGAAACTTTAACGGACATGTTGACCGGCGAAAACAAATCTAACGGGAACTCTGCCGCACGGTCCCCTCGTCCCTCGGAAGAGGCGGAGAGGTGGGTGTTTGTCATCTGCTGGTGGACTACCGGAGAGATTTACAGCAGGAGCACACGCTTGCCTCGGGGAGGGAGAAAAAGAGCCAGAGCGTCCACAGCAGAGAATAAACAGAAGGGCAACCATGGCAACCATGCGCGGGAAGTCTTCTTCGCTGCTTTTGTGGCAGGACTACAGCGCCACGTACAGGCCTGGCATATGTACTACAGCTTCTCCAGCGCTTTCGAGCGGTCTCGTGTGAACGGACACGTTTCTGGTGCCTGTTGCGTGTGGACGGAAGACTTTTTTGATAACGATTGCGGTCCGTTTGCGTTATTGTCCTCGTGTGGCTCCAGCTTAAGTGATCCGAAAATATGAAGATCTATTTAAAATGATCATGGTAAGAGAATCTGTACTAAACAAAGATATTTTTTCGAGTCTGTAGAATACGATTTGTAGACATCTCTGCAGCACGACAGTATTTTAGACATATTGATAGGAGTGTCTCACCTGCCCAGGCTGTCGTTTTCGGGGGAAACCAGAAACATGATGTTCCTCAGAGTGTGATGGGGGTGCAGCTTCTCACTGTCGACATGCTGAAAACACACAGAAGAAGACGTGAGTTGAAGCACCTGCAAACTGCTTTTTGTGTGTACAGACAGAGAGATCAAAATACCATACAAATATGTATATACCTATATATACACAATCAACAGACACATGTATACATATGCACACATTAAGACTTAAATAAAAGCAGAACAATCAATATATACAAAATAACAGTCACTTCAATATCTTTGGGAATGTACATTAGTGCAAGACTGTCCATAGCAGCGTAAAAAAAAGTTTCTATGAATCTTATGTAGTGGAGAGAAGTTGCCGGTGTCTGACCTGAGAGAAGCAGAGGTGGAGGATGTTGGTGTTCAGTTTGCTCAGAGCTCTGGTGAAGCGATATCTGCTCAGATTCTCTCCACAGAATTCGCTGAGGATCAAAACACACATGAGATCAGACACATTGAAAGAAGCATTTCATTTATTTAATACTGAATGTCCTCTTCCAATATCAGAGTAACATGATAACAAAGGTATCCCAACTGTAGCTGTGTACATGACAGGATGTATGATGACCTAGAAGAGCATCAGGACTGTTTTAGGCATATGATAGCTATGTGATTAACATGATGATTCAGCCTCTATGGAGATAGACATATGACAAGCATGATCATTTCTGACGTGGAGCTAATCTGAAGTAAACATTGAATACTGCTTTCTATTCCTCCATCTTGTGACTGTGTAACTCCCTCTCTTGGATATCAGCATGTGAAGGACACTGTTCAGGAACTAGTTGATGCTCTGTATGTGATGACTACTTCCATTCTTGAGAGGATCACAAATACATGGATCCTGAGATTGAAGCTCAAGCCGGTGACGAGGGATATTTATTATTTTTAAGTATTAAGAAAAAGTTCGGATTTTGAGATTTTGAGGAAAAGTCAGAATTTTGAGATTTTGAGAAAAAGTCAGAATTTTTAGAAAAAGTAAGAATTCTAGAAAAAGTAATAATTTTAGAAAAAGTAATAATTTTGAGAAAAATTCAGAATTTTGAGAAAAATTCAGAATTTTGAGAAAAAGTCAGAATTTTGAGAAAAATTCAGAATTTTCAGACAAAGTCAGAATTTTGAGATTTTGAGAATTTGAGATTTTGAGAAAAAGTCAGTATTTTGTACACGACAGGATGTATGATTACCGAGAAGACCCGGTATTCCTCCATCTTGTGACTGTGTAACTCCCTCTCTTGTATATCAGCATGTGAAGGACACTGTTCAGGAACTAGTTGATGCTCTGTATGTGATGACTACTTCCATTCTTGAGAGGATCAGAAATACATGGATCCTGAGATTGAAGATCAAGCCGGGGACGAATGAGATTTTCCTAACATCATGCAACTTAATTTAAGTTTTCAGTGTATTCTGCCAGTCTGTGCTGCTTCCTGTCTCACCTGTTGCAGAGCTTCCTTGGCAGGTTGACGTCCAGGATGTGAGACAGGATGGAGACGAGCTGCGTGGCGTAGCAGAGCGCGGCGCTGATGGTGTGAGCCGGGTTGATGTGGTCCAACTCTGCAGAAACACAAGGGTTAAAGGTCAAGAGAGAAGTTTAAAGAGGACCTTTTATTCATTTTTGGGGGTTTTCCCTCTACTCTAGAATAGAATAGAACTTTATTGTCATCATACAAAGTACAACGGATTTCTTCAGCAACTCTCACTGCAGAAAAAAATAGACACAAATAAATAAATAAGAGATGTAAAAGCAGAGGTAGTAGCGAGTGTGTAATATAGGGGTGTGTGCATGTCAATGGTCTGCAGAAGCTAAAATCCCCGTGTTAAAGCATATACTGTATGTCCTCTTTCATTTTTAATTAAAAAAACGATTTAAACTATTAAGGGGGAGACATTTCAGGTGAAAAAGGTACACAGGTATATTCTCAAACTGTACGCATTTGGAAAAATATCACCTTGACTCTTCCCTAGTTGATTTCAAAAAGAAATTAAAAAATGTTTAGGTTTAAATATACAAATGCAGCATTTTCTAGTGCTAATTATTGGTGAATTTAGAAGAAATATACACAAGCGAATAATACAAATGCAGTAAAATAAACATTTCAATCTTAATATGTGACCCGCTCTATCGAAATCAGTCGGAAGTCGCAACGGCTCATTTCAAAATAAACGTGGATTTGCGTAAAAAAATGGTTTTTCGGGGTTCGGGTGTTTTGTTTGATTTTAAATAAACCAAGTCTTGGCTTTCAGAATATGAAACTTTTATTTCCAAAATCACACGATAAATACATGTTTGAAGCTTGTGAAGGGAAGATGACAGCTCTCACTCGCACCCTGCTGTTCCGCAGCGATGCCCCCTCCCTCCGGCTCACATTATGAATGCAAGGCGTATAGTAATCATAGATAACACGGCAGGGTCCGTTACAGTTTGTTTTCATCTGATTTCAATTCAACAAAGTCTTGGCTTTCAGAATATTAAACTTGTTTCGGCAAATTCAGATGATAAATACAACGTTGAAGCTTCGGCATAATTACAAGCGGAGAACGGAGTAACGTGACGTCACAGCAGGCATAACAACAGCCGGTGTTTCTCGTGAGTGTTTTCCCCGGGAAACAAACACAATACACACAAACTCAAAAATACACAAACACACACACACACGTATACACACACACTCGCGAGCTTCCCCCAGACCAGTAATCCAGTATTTTGATCATTTGCTAATAACCAATCAGATCGATGGATTCCAGAGAAGAGGAAACTTTGAAGGCCTTTTTCTCAAAATGATGACTCGGTGAAAGTCATTATATAATGTGACATATTTTGCTTAATATTTGGAGTACAACAACAATCCTGATATCATTAGAAAGCTAGGAATCTCCTCTTTCCAACAGTTTATACAACTCAAAATGTGTCTTCGGGTCAATGCGACTGATTTCGATAGAGCAGGTCACATATTGGTTATTTTATCTCCACTTTCAAAAGACATGTTATAGAAGCAAAGTAGCCCAAGCCCTAATATTAAACCAGTGCATGAAAATATGTTTTGCCGGTCCGTGTGAAGCCCCGCCCCCTGGCTCCTCACCTGGGCCCTCATTGGTGCTCTTCTCCTCCACCCAGCTGTAGTAGGCGGAGCAGTCTCCGTTGCTAGGCAGAATAACGGGGGGTCCGGTGATGCTGATGCTGGTCTCTCCGTTCTGGTCGTCCCAGATCCAGCGCCCCGACAGGTAGGTGGTCCGGCGAGCCTCCGCCAGCTCGCTCACCGTGCTGGAGGTCAGCGCGGCGTCGCACTCTGCCACCACATCCGCGGGGTCTCTGGGGGACAAGCGCAGGGGCACAGAGGGGAGGTTAGTGTGTTAACATGGTGCCCAGGGTTATTATGTGACTTAATTCAGTTTATTCTGCCAGTTTTTACTGCTTTCTGTTCCATAGTAATAATAGTCCTGAGCCAATAGAGATGAATGATCTATTCCCCTCAACTATGTGTGTGTGTGTGTGTGTGTGTTTCTGTGTGTGTGTGTGTGTGTGTGTGTGTTTCTGTGTGTGTGTGTGTGTGTGTGTGTGTGTGTATGTGTGTGTGTGTGTGTCTCTGTGTTAATGTGACTGAGTGAGTGAGTCTCTGTCTGTGTGTGTGTGTGTGTGTATGTCTCTGTGAGTGTGTCTCTGTGTTAGAGTGAGTGAGTGTGTCTCTGTCTGTCTGTCTGTGTGTGTGTCTCTGTCTGTCTGTCTGTGTGTGTGTCTCTGTCTGTCTGTCTGTCTGTCTGTCTGTCTGTCTGTCTGTCTGTCTGTCTGTCTGTCTGTCTGTCTGTCTGTCTGTCTGTCTGTCTGTCTGTCTGTCTGTGTGTGTGTGTGTGTGTGTGTCTGTGTGTGTCTCTCACCTGCTGCCCTGCTTATCCTCCTGCGTGGGGAAAATGTGTGTGTTGAGCTCCAGGATGTGGTCCCTCCTCAGAGTAGCCAGCTGCCCCAGACGGCTCTGCAGCTCGCGGCTTCTTTTCTCCAGAAGGTCCCCCAGACGCCGGTTGTGTCGCTCGATCTTATCTCGTTTCTCCTGGTGACGTCCGGCCCGGCGCTGCAGACGCTGTTTGTCCTCCTGAGAGCGAAGCAGCAGCTCCTTATCTGCAGCAGGAGGAGGAGAGGTTACTTATTTATCAATTCAATCCAACTTTATTTCAAAAGATTCAAAGGTTATGTTGGGAAAATCCTGAATGTCCTCTTCCAATATGAGAGTAACATGATAACAAACGTATCCCAACTGTAGCCGTGTACATGACAGGATGTATGATTACCTAGAAGAGCATCAGGACTGTTTTAGGCATATGATAGCTATGTGATTAACATGATGATTCAGCCTCTATGGAGAGAGACATATGACAAGCATGATCATTTCTGACGTGGAGCTAATCTGAAGTAAACATTGAATACTGCTTTCTATTCCTCCATCTTGTGACTGTGTAACTCCCTCTCTTGGATATCAGCATGTGAAGGACACTGTTCAGGAACTAGTTAATGCTCTGTATGTGATGACTACTTCCATTCTGGAGAGGATCAGAAATACATGGATCCTGAGATTGAAGCTCAAGCCGGTGACGAGGGATATTTTTCTAACAGGTTGTATGAACATAAGCTACAGTGTAGAAATGGCAATGAAATTCTTCTGACCTGAGCTCCTCCAACAATGCAACATATATAATAAAATACAAAATAAAAAGTAGTGCAAAAAGACTATATATATATTTATATAGCACATTTAAAAATAACAGAGTTGACCAAAGTGCTGTACATCAATAAATATATAAAAAGCAGCATAAATACATTTAGACAAAACCGATAGGAGAAAAAAACTAAAAGCACGAGACAATAAAACCATACTTATAACTACAGACTGAAAAAACATGTCAAAACACAACCAAATAGAAAACCCTACTTTAGAAAACACAGAGTGATTTGTGTTATACGTGGAGAACAAGTAGGTCTTTAAACCAGATTGAAAAACAGGCAAAGTGGGAGCAAGTTGCAGCTTCTACAGTCTGTCAGATGATGTGTTTTTGGTTCTCAGTGAAGTTATTTGGGCTTAAGATCAAATAAACACCACAGAATTTCCTGTTTGGAAATAAAGCGACAGAAGTGAAGCTCTGCCTAAATGATAATATAATCAGATAAATTTAGATATGTACAAAGTGTTTTTGTAAGCTGTCTTTTAAGTATTTTAAAGGAAATCTCACTGCATCTGTAGTTAAAAACTCACCGCTCTTCGTCTCCTCGTTCCCCACGGCGACCGCCTCCTTCAGCTGCTCGATCTTCATTTTACACGACATGATCTTCCATTGCTGAGAGGAGGAGCGAATTCAGATAACATTTAGATGTTACAATATCCAGAAAATAATGTTTTCCAGTTAGTCTTTTCGGATCCAGAAATTCCAGAAAAGTCCAAATCATTTAAAAAAATAAGAATAAGAATTGGGAGGGATGAACCCCCTCTTTAATGGTCACACATGCAGAGCACACAGCACACAGTGACATGTGTTCTCTGCTTTTAACCCATCCTAGTACCAGGAGCAGTGGGCAGCTATTGTACAGCGCCCGGGGAGCAATGGGAGTGAGGGGGGGAAGGGGGATGTCCGGTGCCTTGCTCAAGGGCACCACGGCAGGGCAGGAGATGAACTGGGACCTCTCCAAGTAGCAGTCCACACTCCATATTTAGGTCTGGTCGGGGACTTGAACCGGCGACCCTACGGCTCACAGTCCAAGCCCCTACTGACTGAGCCACTGCCGGATTAAAGTGCTAATGGAGAGGTTGGAACTTTCTAAACCTGAAAAAAAGACAAACCCAATAGGAAATCCCAAAGAGTAGGATTTAAACCAGATAGAACAAGTTTTTGTTAATAAAATAAGGTGTTAAGTGGATTTGTTTTGCCTTCATATACATCAAAGGTCCCAGACAGAATGTGTTTGATTTGTATTAGTGGTGAAATCAATTAGAACTTTGGACAATGGTTGGCCACAGTCTCACCATCTCATCCGCCTGCAGCTTCTTGTCCATGTTCTGGATGGCACTGAGGAGGAGAGAGGAGTGGACAAATAGAGATGTTAATATTGCAAAATGACAACTAGGGTGGCACGATATATTGTGTGGAAAAAGAATATTAGTTTTTACAATTTGTGTCAAGTTTTTGAGGTGCTAAAATAATATAATTCCCAACATTGTGATTATGTTTGGATTAAAGTAACGTTATCTGGTCAGTTTGCGTACTGTAACTCATTTGGTCCACTCTTATTCTTGTTGCCAATGCTTCCATGTTACCTCTGTTGAAGCTGCTCCTTTTCTTCCTTCAGCTTCTTCAGTCGCTCCAACTTCTCAATGTATCTGCAGACAAAAACAAACCGTAAGAAAACATAATAGTAAGATAATCATTTTATATTGTTGAAGTCCCCTGGAAGCACCGCAGAGACCCCTGGTGGATTTGCGAAAGGTGGATTTGCGAAAGGTTAAATCCAATCCAACTTTATTTCTAAAGCACTTTAAAACCTCCAGACCAAAGTGCTGTACAGAGAGATACATAAAATATAAAATCACACAGCTCACAAAACATAAAAATAAGTATAAAATCACATAAAAGATACGAACACAAAACAAACCAGAATAAACGTAACAATTAAAAAATTAAAATAGACCACTGAAAGCAAATAAAAGCAACAATCCACTTGGTTCCGAATGCTAAGGAGAAGAGGTGGGTTTAAGAGGGGATTTAAAAACAGACAGTGTGGGAGCCTGTCTGATGAGCAAGGGCAGGTCGTTCCACAGTTTAGGGGCGGCAGCAGAGAAAGCACGGTCCCCTCTGCGCTTAGACCTGGGTCCAATAGTCCAAAAATCAGCTCCTAACGTCTAACCCTTGACCTCTGAGTGAAACGTCACGGGGTTAAGGGATAGAGGAGAATTCAAAAGGGCTTAGGAGAGTTTAGAGAATCCGACTGCACTTTCACTATCCGACGTGTTTATGATGCGCCAGCGGACGTCATGAATGTGCGTCTGCTGCTGTGGGGAAACGATGGAAACTACAGTTTTCTATACAGCGGACTACATGATGTATATTAAGAACGACGGACTACTGTAAATGTTGACTTTATTTGATCATTTCAGTCAAAACTAACGTTCATATTTCTCTTTTTGATTATAATACTGATGAACGTTCAAAACAAAGCACTTTGGCAACTTACCACATAAAAAGCTTAATAAGCACCGTAACTTTCATGATATCATTTCTCGGTCATAATCGGTTGTTTCCGTGAACAGCCGAATGTTGTATGACGGCAAATGCTGCGGCTGCAAGGCATTGTGGGGCAGCATGGTTCCTAAGCTAAAGGAGGTTATAAAGGAAGTTTGAAAGCTCCTTTCCTATCTCCATAGAGCAGGGGTCACCAACCTTTTTTAGGATGAGGGCTACTTTCAAAAAATAAAACAAGTCGGGGGCTACTTTTACTCCTCTTTTTTTTGTTTTTTGCAGTGTGTATATTTAGCACATTATTATATGCTGACCTTTAACCTTTGTGTGCTGTTTGGGTCTGTGGGACCCGTTTCAGTGTTTACTAAAATAACATGTATTCAATGTAATTATTATTAACCTGCTTTATTTATTTGACCTTGTTGGGGAAATATTTCCCAAAGCCCATAGCTTTGACCCAGTGTATCAGTTCATGCTGTCCTGACTGAGCACACGCACCTGTAGCCTTGGCTGCTGTGCTCTCAGTGTTCTGTCTCCCTGTTCCTGCCTGTTGGCGTCAGCTGATAGAGGTGTTAGGATTCTATCTTGTTATGCACAATGTTGATTATATTTATTTATTTCTCTCTCTCTCTCTCTCTCTCTCTCTCTCTCTCTCTCTCTCTCTCTCTCTCTCTCTCTCTCTCTCTCTCTCTCCTCTCTCTCTCTCTCTCTCCTCTCCTTCTCTCTCTCTCTCTCTCTCTCTCTCTCTCTCTCTCTCTCTCTCTCTCTCTCTCTCTCTCTCTCTCTCTCTCTCTCTCTCTCTCTCTCTCTCTCTCTCTCTCTCTCTCTCTCTCATATAATAAACATATTTGTAAAGTGGGGGGACACAAACGGGATTTTGAAAAGTGCGGGGGACATGTCCCCCCTGTCCCCAGTGGAAATTACACCATGCGTGTGTGCATCAAGTGCAATAAATATAAGCAAGTTGCAACACACGCAGTAAAACTCTGCCCCTCATGTGCTGTATAGGCTGCATGACTAGGCTGTTCAATGGGGCTGATGTGATGTGTAGATTCTGTCAGAAGGAAAATCACGGTCACACTCCTTATGAAGCGGGGAGGTGCCACATTGCTTTTCTTCCCGACTGCAACGCTGGTCCCGCAAATCAAGCAAGAACGTGATTGGTCGATATTCATTGTGGGGGTGGGGGGAGGAGGGGGGTGTTAGATAGATATAGAGTTGTAGTAAGTAGATAGAGTTCGCTATGATTTAGGTTTCGTTTATGCATAGGGTAGATTCTTTTAATTACATTTCCTTTTTTGTTTTTGTGTATTTTATACATTTTGGATTTGCTTGGCGAGCTATTTTTAGAACATGCCCGGCGGGCGACTCACGGTGCCCCTGCGGGCGACTAAGTGCCCGCGGGCACCGTGTTGGCTACCCCTGATCTAGAGAATTGGAGGGCTCTTATCATGGCTGCCACTGAGGGACTTCCGGGTCATTTCACTCCGTTAGGAAGGTTCCTAAGCTAAATGGACTATTGGACCGCAACCTTGGTTTTTGGCACCCTCAGGAGCAACTGATCAGCTGATCAGCTGACCTGAGAGTGCGAGTGGGCGTGTAGCTGTGTAAAGAGTAAAGAGTGGAGGGTTTGATGGTGGGAATGTTTAGACAGTTTGAGAATTTATGGGAAGCGTTCGTCCGCTGCTTTCTTTCTCATATGATGGGACTCTTTATCCTCTGGGGATGAAGTTGCTCTGTTACAGTTTGAGATCGATTTCAAATGTATTTTGACTTTCTTCATTAACCCTTGTGTTGTCTTCCTATCAACTTTTGTCCTCCCGGTTTGACTTGTTATAAAGCATATAGTATTAAATAATCACCCAAATCTGTGCTACACCTTTTAAGGCAACTGTATTCATACTTAATACCACAAGATGTACTCTTCTTTTTCAAATGTGTTGTCAATAGACATCATTTACACAAAATGTAACCTAATTTCCGAGTTAGAAAAGGAGAACATTTACTAAATTGACCGCAGAAGACCACAGATGGTTTGTCATTTTTCTGTTTTCTATCTGGACATAAAAACAGTTGGGAACGGGTCAAATTATTAATATGAATCACGTATTTGTTTCTCTTAAGGGAATTCAAAGTTCCACCACATATTTAAGGCTTTAATCTGGTCTATTTCAGTGCCAACCCTCTCTCTTTACCTCTCAGTGTTATTGCATCATCATTTCACATTCTAAATCCCTTCACAATAACATTACATGGAAAAAAACAACAACAAATTGCACCTCAAATCCTATGGTAGACCCCAGTACCCCTCAGAAAATACAACAGTGCCCTAACCTGTGCTCCCTCACTCAGTACCCTCTTTAAAGTGAGCTCCTGTAATCCTAATTCCTTAAAATGATTCCTCAACATCTCTCAGTTACATATTTGCTACATGTCAGTACTACATGTTCTACTGCTGACATTCCTCTGGTGTTTCTCAATGTCGAGTACGCTTGCTTGGTAGCACATGTCTTCCGAGCGTCTTGCTTCAGAAGCGAGGCAAGAATACTTCCTGGCATTCGGAAAACGAAGAGTGGAACAGGCGAGCAAGTGTGCAGGTGTGCGTCATATGAGAGGCCCCGCCTTACATTTTCCACCACAGATTTGGGGAAATTGGTCCGTGCGCAAAGCATTGTGGGGATTTTAAGACCGTGGAGTCTACACATGTGCAGCCTCGAAATTTCTCGCTACGAAGTACGCCGGGCTCGGTAGAATTCCAAGTATGCTGGACATTGGAACAGTCCTTCAGCGGCACTTGATGACGTTTGAAATAGTGGCTCTGGAGCAGCTTTACTCGAGATTGAGAAACACCCAGAATCTATCTTAATGTTTTGTTAAGTGCACAGTGCCCCCCTTAACACTTCACAACCACTGATCATAAACCTGTTTCTTTACCTCTCAGTGTTCCTCGCATCATACTTTTTACATTCTAAATCCCTTCACAATGAAATGAAAACAAAAAGCAGCTCAAATCCTATGGTAGACCCCAGTACCCCTCAGGAAATACAACAGTATCCTAACCTGTGCTCCCTCACTCAGTACCCTCTTTAAAGTGAGCTCCTGTAATCCTAACTCCTTAAAATGATTCCTCAACATCTCTCAGTTACATATTTGCTACATGTCAGTACTACATGTTCTACTGCTGACATTCCTCTGTTGTTTCCCTACCAATCTTAATGTTTAGTTTAGTGCACACTGCCCCAATCTCACTTCACACCACTGATCAGAACCTCTTTTCTTTACCTCTCAGTGTTCCTTGCATCATACTTTTTACATTCTAAATCCCTTCACAATTAAATGAAATGAAAACAAAAAGCACCTCAAATCCTATGAAAAACCCCAGCAGTACCCCTTAGGAAATATAACAGTGCTCTAACCTGTGCTCAGTACCCTCTTTAAAGTGAGCTCCTGTAATCCTAACTCCTTAAAATGATTCCTCAACATCTGTCTGTTACATATTTGCTACACTTGAGTACTTCATGTTCTACTGCTGACATTCCTCTGGTGTTCCCCTGTCACTCTGAATGTTTAGTTTACTGCGCACTGCCCCAATCTCACTTTACCCCACTGATCAGAACCTCTTTGTTTACCTCTCAGTGTTCCTCGCATCGAAGTACACGAAGTCTCCGGCCTGGACGCAGCGCGCGCAGGTCAGCCTGCGGCGCGAGGTGCTGCAGAGCGGGCATCGCTCCACGGCAACATACAGACCCTCCGCATCGTCCACTGACTCCACCATGAGGACACATCCCGGGGAGGAGTGGGCCGAGTGTAGGGGGTGATGGGGGGGACGGAGAGGCGGCCTGCCAGCGGAGTGAGAGCCGGAGGAGGAGGCAGATCTGTCGGGTCCAAGAGGAGGGAGCCCCGCGGAGGAAGAGGAGGACGCCATGGAGAGGAGCTAACTGCTAAGCTGATGCTAAGCTAACACTAACCTATTAAAGCTAGATTTAAAACTAGTCAGCGTGACTTAGCGTTTTTCTACCCCTCCATGTTGATAACGTGTGACTGTTATATTGTCCGTGGTATCGCTGTCATATTTATAAAACCTTTAGAGGAGCTGAAAAATAAGCTGACAGAGATGTTTTTGTTTTGATTAGAGAACGATGAGACCTCCACTTCCGGTTTCCTCTAAACACGTGACGGGTTTGTTTACGAAGTGACGTAACATTAGTGGGCGGAGTCACGGGAAACCTGCTGCGTTAAATATATTTTGTTTTAAAAACGAATAAAGAACTAATAATTAAAAAAGATAACACGCTGAAACGTTCGTTTACGAAGTGACGAAGGAGTGGGCGTCACCTGAAACTACTGCTTTAAATGTAATATATTAAAGCGCAAGTTTAAAATAAAAAGAATCAAAAGGATATTTACATAAGCTCTTAAGATTTACTTTAACTGGTAACTGTATTCTATGTCAATTCTCTGTCTATTTGTGACTATTTATAAGATGTCAATTCTTCAATGTGAAGCACTTCGGGCTGCAGAACTTACACCAATAAAGCGTATTATTATTATACAGTATACAAGTAATAGTTCTTGAACCACATTGTAAAAGGCTCGGATCAAGTCAAAGTCTTGCAATAAAGTATTTTTAACTTAATGGTTATTTTCATAACATTTTCACATAGACCAAAGCTTTAAGAAAAGTTCCCGATAAAGTAGTGCCAGTCCTAAAACAAATAGGTTTGTAAATAAATTACTTAAGTACAAATAACTTAACAAAAGTAAATGTATACATTAAGCAGATTGGCTTATTTCTGAATACCATGCATTATGTTATTGTAATATAAGTATTGCTGCATTAATGTTTTGATCCTTTAATGTCACAGCTCATAAAAGAGATGCACAGATTGCAAATTTCATGGCCGATTCAGACTTTCTTAGAACTATAATTGTCAGCAAACACAAACTTTATTTTATTAGAAAGGTGGTACTGTACATATAGCTGGGACTTTAAATCAAAAATACATAATTTAATATGTTTATTATCTGAATATGTTAAAAGGAGACCTATCATGCAAAAGGCACTTTTTGATGTCTTTTATACATAAACATGTGTCCCCGGTGTGTCCGGGAACTCACGCAGCGTCAGAAAATATAAAACCCTTTCTCTTTTCCTCCGTACCCAAAACTTTTAAAAACGAGGCTACAACGAGCGGATACAGATTTGCTGCCGATATGACGTAATTTCGGATGGCGGACCCACAGAAAGTTGCTATCAGAAACAATGCCTGACGTGTTTTGGACGTGAAGAGTGAATATCGCTTGGTCAAAGATAATAACAACACGAGTGGTGCCAGTAGGAAAAACGTGGTTTGAGCTAATGGACACCATTTACGGCCATAGACCGGCTAGCGTTGGGAGGGATGGAGGCCTGGACTCTGCAACGGCGTTACTGGAGTCTCTGCATGGTACGTTTTTTCTAACGCTCTGTTATTTGCTTGAAAGCGTTGTGTCCCTATCTGTTCTAAAGCTCACTTCTAACAAATAAGTCTATTTTATCCTTACATTTATGTTCGCATTGAAGATGGCGTCACGGCAGTTTTAAGCAGCGTGACTCCGCCCACCAAAAAGCCGATCGCTCCGCCTACACTGCGTTACTATAGTTACTGCCCCAGTTCCTAAACTGTAATGGAAACGCGCCATCAAGTGAGCTGGTCCTAACAACAAGGCCTAACGAGGCCGAGCGAGGCCGGGCTCCGCGCTGTAGTGGAAACGCGCCATAACAGGGCTGAATAGAGGGGTTTGAGCAGAATGAGGCATGGCTACAATGGGGGATCTGTTTGGGATTTGAAGCAAAAAACTTCAGACATGTTTTGTATAGGTATGGCCCTACAATATATGTTTCCAATACAGCATGATAGGTCCACTCCAAGTAATTTTCAAATAAATGCCAGTAAAAATTACTATAATGAACGAAGTATAAAGCATGACATGAAAACAGTACAATAACGAAAGTCTGATTCATTGCAAGATAACAAAGCATTTTATAAGTCATTTTATTTCTTTTAGGATGGTGAAACATTCAACAGAGACTCAAAAACAAACACGCGAGTCATTTACCATCCGCAAAAGAAAACATACAATAATTATATATTATCTATTTACAAATAAACAGGAAGGGACATCAGAGGTTGGCCTCACTGTTTCCTGAAGCCTTTTAGGATCGGATAAATGTTCTCAAACGCATCGTAGATCTCCGCTCGTTCTTTAGCTCCTGCAAATGATCACAAGTCAATAATTAATAATGAACAATTATTATAACTTTCTTTATAAAACAGTATGTGCAAATTATCTGCATTTACTAAAGACTTATATCTATTCCGTCATGATCAATAATAATTCAATTACTAAATATAAACTAATAATTACATCTGCATTAAGTAAAAAGAAAAATCACATTACAAAGTAAAGTTTTATTTTACAAGCTATGAGAGGTGCAACTCTAAATTGTGAAGAAAAGATCCCTATAATGAGATTTGTGTACAATAATTAAGAGAAAACGATCGGCTATAACAAGTACTCAGTGCATGTGAAATACATTTTAGTTGAAGAGAGCAATTAGCATTTAGCAAAAACTGCTTCTTTACTAACACTTAAAACCACAACAACCTTGTAGTTATAAAACAGTTGGTCAAAAATAATGTTTAAACCTCCAATTGTATGTTAGTGTATGCAATGGATTTCTGAAATTACAGACACTGAGGGTGTTTCTCAATGTCGAGGAAGGATGCTCCAGAGCCACTATTTCAAGGATGCTACATCATCGAGTCCCGCCGAAGGACTGTTCCAATGTCCAGCATACTTGGAATTCTACCGAGCCCGGCGTCCTTCGTAGCGAGAAATTTCGAGGCTGCACATGTGTAGACTCCGCGGTCTTAAAATCCCCACAATGCTTTGCGCACGGACCAATTTGCAAATCTTTGGCGGAAATCGCGCTCCAGTTAAGGAGGGGCCTCGCATATGACGCACACCTGCACACCTGTTAGCCTGTTCCACCATTCTTCGTTTTCCGAGGCTAGGAAGGATTCTTGCCTCGCTTCTGAAGGACCTGACCGGAGGGACATTCCTACCAAGGAAGCGTCCTCGACATTGAGAAACACCCAGTGGGTTTTAAATGTTTTTGAACTGGATCCTCCTCTGCTTTAACTTCTGTCTAAAATAAAACGTTTTGAGTTTCGTTACCGGTCAGAACAACTTTCCCAGAGACGAAGATGAGCAGCACGATGCGAGGCTTCACCATGCGGTAGATGAGGCCTGGAAACAGCTCTGGTTCATAACTGTGGAGACAGAAACATGTTATATAAAGCTTTATAAATAATGCTAATAATCAATCAGAATAAACTGCCTCAAAATCTATTTCACAATTCATTAAAAAGGTTAATGCTTTCCAGTTTCTGTAAAACCTAATCTCGCGAACAGGAACTAGAGGCTAACTATTTGCTAAAGCTGCCTTCAGATGATAGGCGGTAAAACCAATACCAAAACCTTACTAGCCAAAGTATTGTACAATGCCATGTCTTTTTATGCTGCTGCAACACAAACATTTCCCAAATTGGGATCAATAAAGTACTTCTTATCTTACCTTAGGGGGAAGAGCGCCACCCATGAAAGATCTCAGTGGCTTGTGGTGCAATAATAGAGAACCGCAGTGACGTCCTAAAACCCGGGAAGTAAGTTAGCATTTTTACCACTTCCGGTTCCTTCGTCAAAAAGCAATGCAATTTCTCCATAGGGTTTTGGAAAATAGCTCCAAATAAGGTCTGTGTTTGACACAAAATTAAGAGATAGATCACGTTTTGTTCTACCACATTAAATACATCAGCAGTGACCCCGCTGGTGATTTCTGAAGAGTTTACGTGTCGGAAAAACGATGGTTGTTAACAAGTGGCATTAGTGGACTACAGAAATGGTCGAGGCCGTTGTACGTCATTACGCCGATTACGTAAACACTCCCGCTAAATTTCTTTCCCCCTGTGTTCTGCTTGGAAGAGAGTATATGCCTATCTTAAGTATCTATATCTTTATCTGACCATCATCATTTGAAATCACAAATGAAAAGCTTTGTTAAAATATGCAAGCGCGCGAAAGTCAGTTGAGGCGATCTTAAGTTGGCGTGACGTTGAGTAGTGCGACCCTGCCGTTCTAGCTTGTAGTTCCTTTATAGCATAACGTTAGCATTTTGCTTCTGGCGACTAGATTTATGATTCGAAAATTATAAAAGTAGCGTAGATATGTGGAGATTATCTGGCTGAACAAAACGTGATCCCTCTCTTAAATGTGTTTCAACCACAGACCTTATTTTGAGCTATTTTCCAAAACCCTATGGAGAAATTGCATTGTTTTTTGACGATGGAACCGGAAGAAGTTTACTTCCGGGTTTTAGGACGCGTCACTGCGGTTCTCTATAGCTTGCCTCTTGAATATGAAAATACCTGCGTCAATCAAATAAGTTGTAGTAACACCATTTGGCCACTATGAATATTTGCTTCAACACCACTTCCTGGGGGCCTGGGTATAGCCTCACCTGGACCCAGTCTTATGCTAAGCTAGGCTAACCTGTCTGCAACACAATGTATTGGCTTTATAATATATAGGACTCAACAAAAGTAAATGTATACATTAAGAAGATTGGCTTATTTCTGAATACTTTGCATTATGTTTTTGTAATATAATTATTGCTGCATTATTGTTTTTATCCTTTTAAAAGCTTAGCTATTATGCAAAATCCACTTTTCCATGTCTCTTCTACATCAATATGTGTCCCCTCTTCTTCATGTCTCTTCTACATCAACATGTGTCCCCTCTTCTTCATGTCTCTTCTACATCAACATGTGTCCCCTCTGTGTAAAGAGACTCTGAAAGTTTCAGGAACAAAGATTCTCTCTCTTTTTGTCCTGATCCATTTCTATAAAAACCTGTCTGAAAATGAGCTGATCAGATTTTGGCCACTTTATGATGTCATAACGATGTTTTGGCTTGTGTAACCATTAGCCAATCACCAACCAAGGTAACCCCCCCCCCACCTTATCACCTGAATCTCCTCCTAGAGCACCATTGTGTTCTAACCAAATATCTTGCAGAGAGGCGTGGGGAGTATGCTAAGCTAGGTTAACCTGTCTGCAACATAGTGAGTGTCTCTACCTGCTGAACTGCTGGTGAGTCAGCACCAGGCCCTCCAGTCTGATGGGGAAACAGACGTCACAGCTGGCCACCATGTTCTGGATCTTAAAGTCCGTGAAGCGGGCGGGAAAACCTAGTTTCTGAACCACGCGGGCGTACTTCCTGGCTGCCAGACGCGAGTGCTCCTCACTGCACAAACACAAGGGTGAGGCCTTTACAAACTGTCTCACCTGTCCCTGGAGACACACAGGTAAACAGACAGACAGGTAGACAGACAGACCTCTTGGCTCCTGTACAGACCATCTTCCCGGAGCTGAAGATCAGAGCGGTGGTTCGAGGTTCTCTGATCCTCATGATCACCGCCGCAAAACGCTGAAACACAACAGGACACCTGAACAATGCTAGGGAGACGTTACAGCAATCATCACTACATGTTTACTGTACTGACTTATCACTGTAAAGTATTTTAAAGGTCCCCTATTAAACTGTTTTTCATCAATATATTATAGGTCTCAGATATATCCAGAACCTGTCTCTGATTGGCTGAAACACCAAACAGATCATTGCAGCATCCCATAATCCCCTCTGTTTCAGCCCTGTTTCCAAAGTGCTGATTCTCTGTCTGTTACTTTAGATGAAAATAAGGAGCCACTCCCCACGCCCCTCTGAGAGATATTTGGTTACAAAGAACTCAATGGTGCTCTAGGAGGAGATTCAGGTGATAATGTGGGGGGGGGGGGGTTACCTTGGTTGGTGATTGGCTAATGGTTACACAAGACAACACATCGTTATGACATCATAAAGTGGGCAAAATCTGATCAGCTCATTTTCAGACAGGTTTTTATAGAAATGGATCAGGACAAAAAGAGAGAGAATCTTTGTTCCTGAAACTTTCAGAGTCTCTTTACACAGAGGGGACACATGTTGATGTAGAAGAGACATGAAGAAGAGGGGACACATGTTGATGTAGAAGAGACATGAAGAAGAGGGGACACATGTTGATGTAGAAGAGACATGAAGAAGAGGGGACACATGTTGATGTAGAAGAGACATGAAGAAGAGGGGACACATGTTGATGTAGAAGAGACATGAAGAAGAGGGGACACATGTTGATGTAGAAGAGACATAAAGAAGAGGGGACACATGTTGACGTAGAAGAGACATGAAGAAGAGGGGACACATGTTGATGTAGAAGAGAAATGAACAAGTGGATTTTGCACCTTTAAAGTTAACTTTGAGCTTACCATGTCTAAGTGCTAATATATCAACAAATTATAGTTTTATGTTCTGATCACCAATATAAATGATTAGCATTTTGGCATAAAAGGACAAAAGGAAAACATACCCATAAACTGTTTGGGACTTCTAAACAATATTATATTTTACACCAATGTTTACCATGAAGAAATCAATCATTGGGAATATTTAGTAGTTAGCGTTAGTTTAGTTTTTAGGGCATTTGGCTAGTTTGAGGCTTTAGATAATGTTTCTGTACGATACCTGATATCTCTTCGCTTCCAAACGTGTTTGTAATATATTGTAAAATCTGACGGTACCTTTGGGTTGTACTCTGCATTTCTGGCTTGCAGGGCGATGAACTTGAGATCCAGAGGACAGCACAGGTTCACTGTGGAGACGATGTTCCTGCAGACACACGGAAACACCAGCATGTCACTCTATCTGAAGGCAGCAGAACACTTAAAACTTGAAAGTATAAACTGTTTGTACAGACCAAAACCGAATCAGACTTTTCCTGCAATGGCAATAAAAACAAGGTTAAAAAGCCATTAGTTTCGCTTTTGTCTGTCGCCATCCTGGTTTTTAACAGTCGCCATCTTGTTTTTGTGGAACCGGTAGAGAAATAGGATGGTTGAGCCCAACCTAATTCTACTTTCATGAATTCAAAACACACTTAAATTAGAAAATAACACTAAAAATGTGCAGACCGAAAAACCTTGTGTTAGAAAAGCCAAATCACATGGTAGCCAAGTCATAAAACCTAGGTCTTTGTCATCAATTTAAATGGGAACATATATTACAACATGACATGGTTCTGAATTGAAGAAGACTGGAAACTAAAGATTAAGACCACACACTTGTCAGGAAAATGTTTAATGAGGTAATAAACCAAGTGAGAAGTAGTATAATTCTCTCAGACTTCTGTACAATCTCAATATAATTGGAGTCGCCCCCTGCTGGATATTTAAAATAATGCAAGGTTTAAAGCACTTAACATGACGCTGTATTGAAAAATACCTGAAACTAGTAATTGAGACCATAACCTTGTCAGGAACTGTTTTAATGAGGTAATAAACCAAGTGAGAAGTAGTGTCATTTTCTCATAGACTTCAATACAATCTCAATATAATTGGAGTCGCCCCCTGCTGGATATAAGAGAGAATGCACTTCAGAACCGTAACTACTACAGTTAAAGTATCCGTACTATGTTCATCAGTGACTTACTGTAACAAATCATTTTCTCAGACTTCAATATAATTGGAGTCGCCCCCTGCTGGATATAAGAGAGAATGCACCTCAGAACCGTAACTACTACAGTTAAAGTATCAGTACTATGTTCATCAGTGACTTACTGTAACAAATCATTCTCTCAGACTTCAATACAATTGGATTCTCCCCCTGATGGATATTAGAGAGAATGCACTTCAGAACAATAACTACTACAGCTAAAGTATCAGTACTATGTTCCTATGTTCTCATCAGTGACTTACAGTAACAGATCATTCTCTCAGACTTCTATACAATCTAAATCTAATTGGATCTTCGTTATCAGTGACTTACTGTAGCTGTGGGATGATTCCTGACTTCTCAGTTACAGGGGTCATTGGGGTCATGGGGGTCATTGGGGTCATGGGGGTCATGGGGTAGAAAGCACTGGTCCCCAGCCCCGAAACGGACGCCCCCTGCTGGGGGTTTTCTTGTGTTGCCACTGTGGAAGCCTGGGAGTTGAAGTCCAAACCGATGCCACTGTCCTGAGAGACATTCAGAGCTGAAGTCTGACTGTCATCTGAAACAAAAACACACAACAGGGTTTCTTTAATTAAAAGTTAAAAAAAATAAAATCATTCATGCCCCTTTTTTTTTTTTTTTTTATATCCACACATTGTTTATCTGTTCTCTATACAGAGGGGTGCAGGGGTGACTTGTTTTTGTAGGCAGATATCAATGTTTCATACTGGTTCCCTAACAAAAAGCCAGTGGGATTTTTCTATTGGATTATTGCAGCAAAAAAGCTTTTTATGATACTTGCACATTTGGTTCAGCAGAATTATCTCCACATATTAACATCACTTTTATGATTTATGAAGCTTAAATGCCATCTCCAGAAGTTAAAAGCTAATGTTGGGCTATAAAGGAACTACAGCACGGTCACATAACTTCACGTCACCACCGCTAAGCTAAAGGTGGCTAATGTTGGGCTATAAAGGAATTACAGCACGGTCACATGACTTCACGTCACCACCGCTAAGCTAAAGGTGGCTAATGTTGGGCTATAAAGGAACTACAGCACGGTCACATGACTTCACGTCACCACCGCTAAGCTAAAGGTGGCTGATGTTGGGCTATAAAGGAACTACAGCACGGTCACATGACTTCACCACCGCTAAGCTAAAGGTGGCTAATGTTGGGCTATAAAGGAACTACAGCACGGTCACATGACTTCACCACCGCTAAGCTGAGCGTGATGACGTTTAGTTGTTTCATTCAGGCACTTGTTAGCCGTTTTTTAAATTCACCAATGGGGTATTTACTGACGTATTTTATGTCATAGAACAAATTGTAAAATCTCTTCAGCTTGTGTTAACCACAGACCTTATTTCTGGCATCTAACCAAAAATGCTAACATGCCAACTAATTTCCCGGGTTTTAGGACTCATTCCTGCACGACAAATGTGTTCCCGTGCTGTCATACTTATGTTTGCATGACTGGGGTCCTGCGTGCTGAGCTCATCAGGCAGGAAGCTGAGGTCCAGATCCTCCGCCGGCTTCACCTTCAGCGGGGGGGCGGAGGCGTCCGGACCCTCGAGGCCCAGATCATCCTCCAAGAGGAAGTCGTCCTGCAGAAAGTGATTTTATATAAATTGTACGACATTTACGTAAAACCTCAGATACTTATTCAGTGGAGGCACAGACTTCAACAGGTTTACACGATGGAAAAGATGACGGCAAGTCTACAAATGAGAATGGACTCCTTTATCAAAGGTGGAACGGTGTTAAAAGATACCTGGATGTCTAGCTAGTTGAAACGGGTTGTTTTAACTTAATTGAGTTTAAAAAGAACATTATGGAAAATGTCCCTGTGTAACCGATCCTGCTAAAAATGTCACTCCTCGTGTAAAATGCTTTTTAAAATGAAAATAAACAGTTCAAAAATAATAAATAATTGTACGACATTTGTCACTCCTGCACAGATGGGCTTTCAGGTAAACTTCTAAAAAATGTAAATATAATTTCTCAGCTCTCACATTGCAAGGTAAGCAATTCTAGTGGAGGAAATGTAAGTCCATCACTTTTTTTATTTATGGAGTTTTGGCATAGTCACATTTAAACTTGGAAACTAACAATCCAAATGAAGCTCAACGCAAGTTCAACCAAGGAGACCTTCTTTACTCATTAATTTACTATTTCCATGTTACTACTCTCTCTCCTCTCAATAAGTGATCGGGGGCGTCACTCCCCAGCTTAACCAATCACTTCGCTCTATTCTCACAAGCCTATAGCGCTCCGCTAACCCCTTTTAAATCTGCTCTCCCCTCTGACAGCTGTCATTTCAGGTGACTCAACGCAACCCCCCTCCACCCCTTTTCACCTCCTGTCCCTCTGAATCCAGGGTCAAGCTAAGCCCCTCCTCTTCAGACCGACCCGAACTATCCATTCACCACCACCAGGGTCAAGCTAAGCCACTCCCCTTCAGACCGGACCCCAACTATCCATTCACCACCACCAGGGTCAAGCTAAGCCACTCCCCTTCAGACCGACCCCAACCATCCATTCACCAGCACCAGGGTCAAGCTAAGCCACTCCCCTTCAGACCGACCCCAACCATCCATTCACCACCACCAGGGTCAAGCTAAGCCACTCCCCTTCAGACCGACCCCAACCATCCATTCACCACCACCAGGGTCAAGCTAAGCCACTCCCCTTCAGACCGACCCCAACCATGCATTCACCACCACCAGTGTCTAGACCCCGGGGGTTTCATCGGATCGGTTCTCCCCTCCCGAATGATACTCCTGCACAACGGGGCCTAATCGCCAAAACTCCATTACATTCATTTGTGTATTCCTGGCAATAAATATGTATTCTTACATCAAAATAATCTCTCCTGATTGAATTGTCTTTATTTGTGACGTGAAAAGTTAGTCATACAGAAACTTGAGTGACAGTCAGAGAGGATTTTTTTTATTGTGCTTTTAAAATGTGGAAATTCAAGTTTATATATAGCTCATGTTAGCTTAGTTTGCTCAGATTGTTTTGATGAAATGGTGCATCTTCAATTCAATAAACTTTCAAATCAGATTAAGTACTGTATTAAAAGCAAGGTGATGTGTGAAATTGAAAAACTTTTATTGGCAACAAATCACTGACAAACTATTCAATTATTGTCTTTACAGATTATTTGTGCAATTTAAATGATAAAACTCCTCTTGTTATATCTAAATGAAAAGTCACCTCCGTTTCAATGTACTCAAACTCAACAGGTGTTCACTGATTACCTGAACAAGTTGATGTTAAATAAACCTTTAGCAGGTGAAAGCAGCAGTATAGCCATTCAAACACTCATTTTATTTATTTATATACCCCAATATCATGAGGAAACACATTTTCCTGAAGGCAGTTTTACATAATTTACAGCATAACCTCTTTAGACCCTACAGCAGAGCACATGTAAAAACTTCCCAAAATCAACCCCCACATTTGAGGTGAAACAAACTCAGAGTATTGGTCTGCAGACATTTTAAACTTTACTCTTTTTAGTCTGTACTCACTTTTGCAATGGAGTCATCAAAGTATCGCTCCAACGCAAACTCGTCCATGACTGAAGATCCATGGGATTTGATTCAGGAGCTTCCACAGCTGCATCCAATCATGAACTCATCAACACACACTAACGCACACTAACGCGCGCGCACATACACACACACACACACACACACACACATACACTTCACCTGAAGATAAACACACTTCACATTATTAAGTCTTATTATCATGATGCAGTTCACCCTCCCCTCCTGCAGGGAGAACCGACTCGTCTCAATCACAATAGAAGAAGCTGAGTTCTGCGCATGCGCACCGGATGTAAACAAAGCAGCATGGCACGGTGAAGATGGGAGAGATCTGACAGCAGCGGAATGTATCGGTTATATATTTATTTATTTTATTTTGATCAGATATATGATATTCTTTGTTTGTGATGACGGAGTAACATAATGGAGTCTGTGAAGAAACGACTGGCTGAGTTTTCTGTGGAGGCTCACGGTGAGAAACATTAATACTGTAGTACTACAACTAAGTACTACTGCTAGTATTACAATGATTACTGCCACTACTCATTGTTACTCCAACTAGTGCAACCTACTTCTTACTATCACTACTACCAGTAACTTACTAGTACTAATAGGTATTAGTTACTACTGTTACTTTTTCTTCTCCTTCAACAACTACTACCATATTTACTAGTATTATAATCACTAGATTGTAACTAATACTTGCTGCCACTTAAACATATTTGTTATGAACAAACTACTAAATGTGTGTGTGTGTGTGTGTGTGTGTGTGTGTGTGTGTGTGTGTGTGTGTGTGTGTGTGTGTGTGTGTGTGTGTGTGTGTGTGTATGTGACATGAGATTGTAACTAATACTTGCTGCCACTTTTTTTGGCACAAATCTGACTTTTTGAAATGTATTAATCGATCAATTAATTAATTAACCAATCTAGAAAATGGAGGAATTACACTTTTGAGTCTTTGATTCAATCTAAACTTTTTAAAATCCCCATATATAACTCTATTAACTCTATTTTCTATCACCTGTTTCAACCTAGAGGTCAGGAAAATAATGATTTCATGTTGTTCAGATACTGGCTGATCAGAAACAAATCTTCATTCTCCTATTGTCGTTCATTATTGATATAATAGATGACTGAAGTTTGTTCAGGTAACCATGAAGAAGGCTTCACTGTTTTATTTATACTTCTCTAAAAAATACTTATTTCTGGAAGACATTTTCACTTAATTCAACCATTTTTTCCTTCTTCCTTTCCCACTTCCTTCTTGCCTTATTTATATCCGATCAGATCAGATGTATTGTCCCCAGGGATATAGATATGTTTGTCCATATATATTTTAAAGGGGACCTATCATGCAAAATGCACTTTTTGATGTCTTTTATACATAAAGATGTGTCCCCGGTGTGTCAGGGAACTCACGCAGCATCAGAAAATAAAACCCTCTCTCTTTTCCTCCGTACCCAAATCTCTAAAAACGGGGGAACAACGGAGCTGATCCAGATTTGCGTCCGATATGACGTAATATCAGAAATGTGGACCCACGGCCCTATCAGAAACGTTGCTATCAGAAACAATGCCCGACTGTTTTGGACGTAATATGGTCGGTGTTTACATTAGCATCGCTAACACTCAGAGCTAACCTGTACTGGAGAGCATGTGTGTGAAGAAGCAGGAAATAAAAAGGAACTCACCTTGTGGTATAACCGGCAAGAGAGAAAGCCTTTGAGCTCCATACTGTTTCAGAAATAATCCTTGATAATCCATGATATGGCGTTTCATCACGGCAGTATTTAGTTTAGACAGTAGCTGCCGGGTCCCCCATGAGCTCAGCCCCCTCCTTTTTTATTTGTTTAAAGCTTTATACCCCAAATCAGCACTTTAGAAACAGGAAGTGAAATAGAGGGATATGAGGCATGGCTAGAATGGGGGATCTGTTTGGTATTTTGAGCAAAACACTTCATAGACATGTTTTTTATAAACTGTTATATATCTGAGACCTATGCTATTGCCTACAAATAGCATGATAGGTGACCTTTAATGTCCATATATGTAGCATTGTATGGGTAAGCGGTAATTCACTTTAAGTATTTTGGCTATTTTGAAGCAGAAGGTTGATTGTAAGTGGAAAGGCCTTTTGTCTGTGTACATTTACTTTGTTTGTTTTTCTGTATTTGTTGTATATTTATGTTAAGGACATCCTCTGAAGCAACATATCCCAAGCTGTTAATCCTTCTAATTAAATATCTTTGCAAGTTTCTTTAGTGTATATATCTCATTTCAACACAAAGGAATTCAAACAACCTTCACTTAGAGATGTATTAATTAATTTATTTCTCTGTGCAGTTATTTAGTCTGGAGGTTTTAAAGGTATTTACAAAAGCTGTATTGTATAAAGTGCTGCTTACAGTGCTGACTCATCAGTTTTCTGTCTCTCTTCTGAACTCCTGAGATCAATCAGACTCATTGTTTACTGATTACCTTTCAGACTTGTACCTGAACCGATCAGTGCCGTACCTGGAGGAGCCGCCCGACCCGCTGCACTTCTACCGCGACTGGATTGGTCCAAACAAGCCGTGCATCATACGCAACGCCTTCAGCCATTGGCCGGCTCTGTCCAGGTGGACGCCTGACTACCTGAGGTGAGGAAGCCCCGCCCACTTGTAGGTCCTTCTTCTTCTTCTTCTTCTGTGGTGTCAGGGTGTGATATATATATTTTTTTTTATTTGCACATTGTTGGCATACAGTATGTGTCACCGGCTTGAGCTTCAATCTCAGGATCCATGTATTTCTGATCCTCTCCAGAATGAAAGTAGTCATCACATACAGAGCATCAACTAGTTCCTGAACAGTGTCCTTCACATGCTGATATCCAAGAGAGGGAGTTACACAGTCACAAGATGGAGGAATAGAAAGCAGTATTCAATGTTTACTTCAGATTAGCTCCACGTCAGAAATGATCATGCTTGTCATATGTCTATCTCCATAGAGGCTGAATCATCATGTTAATCACATAGCTATCATATGCCTAAAACAGTCCTGATGCTCTTCTAGGTAATCATACATCCTGTCATGTACACAGCTACAGTTGGGATACCTTTGTTATCATGTGTACTCATAAAGCCCCTTTGTATTGTATTGTATTGTTTGCAGGGAGAAGGTGGGGTCAAAGGTCATCAGCGTGGCGGTGACTCCTAACGGTTACGCTGATGCCGTTAACGGCGACCGCTTTGTGATGCCGGAGGAAAGACGCATGAGCTTTTCTTCTGTTCTGGACATCATCGAGGGGAAGGTGAGAGACACTGTGCTGCCCCCTGCTGGACAACAACTATATTTATCTAAAAAACTGTATTTATTGGCTTAAATTAATTTAATAGTAACACTAAAAATTGTTTAAAGTCACGTGTGTGTGTGTGTGCGTGTGCGTGTGTGTGTGTGTGTGTGTGTGTGTGTGTGTGTGTGTGTGTGTGTGTGTGTGTGTGGTGTGTGTGTGTGTTCCAGGTGCAGAAGCAGGGGGTGTTTTATGTCCAGAAGCAATGCTCTAACCTGCTGGACGAGCTGCCGGAGCTCACAGACGACGTGGAGCCTCACGTGTCCTGGATGAGCGACGCACTCGGTGAGTTCAACCTGATTCTACCAGTTACCTGTCTCACCTTTAGGCTGTATCTACAGAGGTGGGAAGTAGTGGAGTACAGATACTTTGTTACTGTACTTAAGCACATGTTTCTAGTATCAGTACTTTACTCCACTACTTATTTTTCTGACGACTTTTTACTTTGACTTCTTACATTTTGAACCCAAATACCTGTACTTTCTACTTCTTACATGTTGAACACAAATACCTGTACTTTCTACTTCTTCCATTTTGAACACAAATACCTGTACTTTCTACTTCTCACATTTTCCAAACAGGCTGGTTCCTTTAGTTTGAATGTGTGTTTGGTGGCGTGATCATTATTATTTAGAGTCATTGCGTGCCTATTGATTTGAACACGATCCGTGTATCCATCATTTCCTGGTCTTCTCTAAAGAAGAGGGACCAATGAAAACGTTGTCATGTTGCCGTTGTTCAGCATGGAAACATTCATTAGCTAACAATGACATTATTGTTCTATTAATATAAAGGGAGGTCAGGTACTCTTTAAAACAGCTGCTAGTTATGGGTACTTTTTACTGAAGTACATTTCAAAGCCTCTTTACTTTTACTTGAGTAAAGAAGTTTAGTCAGTACTTCTACTTTCACCAGAGTATTTTTAAACACCAGTATCTGTACTTCTACTTGAGTAAAGGATGTGAGTACTTTTGCCCTCTCTGTGTATCTATAAAGGTCTTACCTGTAGATGGGTCGGGGTCTGCTGTTAATATTTAGAGTCTTCCTTCTATGGAAATATTTAACCCCGGTGTCCCATGACCGACATTTCACCAAAAATTACACAGAAATCCCTTAAACTTTGTCAATACTTTTTATTTGTCTGCAGTTCAGCATGTTGGAAAACAGGGAGTCCCACAAGGACGGAAAAATATCTATAAATTAGTAAAAAAATAAATAAACAACTTCAGAAGTCGTCTCTTCAGCTGCTGCAAGTAAGAAAAACATGTTTACTGTATGTAGTATTTATAATCTTTGTATTTATCAGGTAATAAATTCACACATGCCTACATTCACATTTGTTTTCTTACCTTATTCAACAAAACTCAATATTTAAAATAAGCGGTTTTAATGGCCAATTGCGTTTTCTTAAAGATTGAAATGCCCTTTAGATGCCGCTGTGCATACATCAGAGACCCAATCCATTACATCCTTCACCTTCTTTAAATCACCTGCATTTCCCTCGTTTTCCAACTGCAGTCGTGTTGCTCCTGTAGTGAACTTTACAAACGTAGAATCCCAAAAATCAGTTCCTATATAGATGATAGTTAAACTCCAGCTGTGACTCGAGCGTCTCTCAGAGGATTTTGTCTCGCCGTCTGTGGAGCTCCTCACTCAGACTCCTCACGCTCCTCCCCATCTTCTTCGGGTTCCTCACCCTCTGAGGGTAGATGAACTTCTCAAAGCCCGGATGTTTTCTGCCCGGTTTGAAACTGAACAGCTCGTCCTTCTTGAACTCGTCCACAAACCTGGACACGTCGGCTGCCCTCTTGCAGGAGGAGGAGGAGGAAGAAGAGGAGGAGGAGGAGCAGTAAGAGGAGGAGGAGGAGGAGGTGTTTGTGAGGCGGTGCAGACAGGAGGACAGGTTCAGAGGGTTTCCTCCCGTGAAGAAGAGTCGGTCCAGATGTTTGGCCTGATCTCCAGCCAGCTGAGCGCTCTGCTCCACCTGCTGAGACGTGAAGCTGCCTTTACCGAACTCTATCCCGCCTGAGAGGAGAGGAGGAAGAAACAAAATCATGAAAGACTTATTGTTTAAAGAGTGCTCTCCTGCTGATGTTCAGGTGTATATCAGTATGTAGTGTCTCTACTTTAAAGAGTCCTCTCCTGCTGATGTTCAGGTGTATATCAGTATGTAGTGTCTCTACTTTAAAGAGTCCTCTCCTGCTGATGTTCAGGTGTATATTATGGCGCGTTTCCACTACAGCGCGGAGCCCGGTTTAAGAGGGCTGTGACGTCAGCGGCCCGACTTTGGTTGCGTTTCCACTTGGCCTAGTACCGGCCGGCGGGTCCTAATTCACAGTTTTTCCGGCCTCATAAAATCGTGGTTCTAGGGCCAGGCTCAACCAGGCTGAACCAGGCTGAGTTGTGACGTCAACACTCTCGACTGCTGATTGGTCAGAGAGAATCGTCACAATCGGCGCGCGAGATAATCCCTAGCGTCGCATATATATATAGCGAAGTTTGCAGCATTTTTGTCAACAGAGGAGATAATGGCAAGGAAAAGCACGCCGTGGTTGGTCGAGGAAGTGACGACGTTCCTACATTATATTGCAGATGAAAAGATCCAGCGGGAGCTCGACGGGACAACTCGCAATATCAAAGTATTTCAGGAGGTCTCTACACAGATGTCCACAAGCGGCTACTCGAGGACTGTCGTGCAGTGTAGGGAAAAACTAAAAAAGATGAAGAGTGAATATCGCTTGGTCAAAGACAATAACAACACGAGTGGTGCCAGTAGGAAAAACTGGAAGTGGTTTGAGCTCATGGACACCATTTACGGCCATAGACCGGCTAGCGTTGGGAGGGATGGAGGCCTGGACTCTGCAACGGCGTTACTGGAGTCTCTGCATGGTACGTTTTTTCTAACGCTCTGTTATTTGCTTGAAAGCGTTGGGTCCCTATCTGTTCTAAAGCTCACTTCTAACAAATAAGTCGTCAAGGCAGTTTTAAGCAGCGTGACTCCGCCCGACAAAAAGCCGATCGCTCCGCCTACACTGCGTTACTATAGTTACTGCCCCAGTTCCTAAACTGTAATGGAAACGCGCCATCAAGTGAGCTGGTCCTAACAAGGCCTAACAAGGCCTAACGAGGCCGAGCGAGGCCGAGCGAGGCCGGGCTCCGCGCTGTAGTGGAAACGCGCCATTAGTATGTAGTGTCTCTACTTTAAAGAGTCCTCTCCTGCTGATGTTCAGGTGTATATTAGTATGTAGTGTCTCTACTTTAAAGAGTCCTCTCCTGCTGATGTTCAGGTGTATATCAGTATGTAGTGTCTCTACTTTAAAGAGTCCTCTCCTGCTGATGTTCAGGTGTATATCAGTATCTAGTGTCTCTATAGAACACACTACAGGAAAGGAAAAACCCGTAAAATAGGGCCTCTTTAATCTGTAATAATAAAAGTAATAATCTTAAAGTGAGTGAGCTGACCTTTGAACTCGTTGATCATGAGCTCAGTAAGGAGATCCAGGCTGACGTTCCCTCCCGATGTTCCCTGAAGATTCAGAACTCGGTTCCACTTCATGTCCTGTCTGATTCGCTCCGGGTAGAACCCCTCGATCCCTGAACACAACACGGTAACCATGACAACAACCCCGACAACACCCTTTAGTCACACTGAGAACAGAGAAGCTACAAGAGTAGTTCACCACCCAAGAAAGTTAAATAATAATAAAGTACATTTTTGGTCTTATACAATTGTTTTAATTAATAATAATAATAATAATAATAATAATAGTTATAATAAATTATAATTTTGGTTGAATAAAATGTGTTAAAATAAATAAATAGCATTAATAGCGAATATTAATTACAATAATGATCATAAATTACGTTTTTGGTCAGATAAAAATGGGTTTAATAAAAGAATAAACCTCGACAGACAAAAACTAATCCTCTTTCCACAGCAAAACAAATATACTCTAATTTATCTCAGTAAATCTAATCACAAAAACCGCAGGACGCAATAGTGTCTCAGTGGGCGGGGCTTGTTGTCACTGACCAATCAGATGCCTCGTACCTGTGATCAGCTGGTGGCTGCTGTTGAAGAGCTGCAGGTGTTTTCGGCTCCACAGCAGAACCATGTCCGTCCTCCAGAAGTCCGTCATGGCGTCTCCGTCTCCCTCCTGGATGGCGTCCCGTCGGGCCAGGTGGTTAAGCCCCTCCCACAACACCGCCTTACTGTAGTTCAACAGGAAGTCCTCCTCCCCGCCCCCCCCGTGGAGCAGGAGGAGGAGCAGAACCACGGAGCTGCAACAACAAACTGGTCAGAAATATTCAACATTCAATAATAATAATAATAATAATAATACATACACTTATATAGCGCTTTTCTAAAAACTCAAAAACGCTTTGTCAGAGAATAAAACTGAAAACTGAAGAAAAAATACGTAAGGCATCAAGGCTTTTATTGTCATTTGTACATAGCTACAGTGTAGATATGACAATGGCAATCTTAGGTCACAGGCTCCTCCAACAGTGCAACACATGAAAACAGATACAATAGTGCAAGTAAATAATAATAATAATAATAATCCTGAAGTCAAATGTAAGACCTTTTAAGACCCTTTCCATACATTTTAAGACCTCATCGCAACTTGGAGTTTTAACCGGTTACATTGGCGACACACTTTACCTCACATTGACTATATACAGTATTGATTGTCCTTCCTCCTTATCTTCCAACCATTTGGACGCAGACTTGCATTTCCCCATAACGCTGTTGTTTAACAACCGGCGTAAACGGACCTTCGCGCGCTATCAAGCAGTGAGCGCGCGATGTCCTGTTCAGATGACGTCACATCCAACGGGATGCCATAAATAAACTACACAGAATCACTACACACCTACGCAATGATTACATTCAGGCAGACTGTAGAATACAACCTCTTTGGACAACTTATATACTTATTGAAAACAAGCCACAAAATGTAAAACCTTGGAAGATGCCGTTTAATACTTTTTAATAGCCTTAATTTTCGCTAAATTGATTTATCAACTTTTAATACTTTTAAGACCCCGCGGACCCCCTGTGGTATGATCTTTATATATTTCCAGGCCAAATTCCACTTAAATTAAAGGTTGCAACTTAATTACTGTAACATCTTTGAGAATCCTTTCTTTTTTTAAACTGCATTTGTCTTTTGGTAAGCAGGGTTTTGTCTAAACCAGGTAACAGGGTCTCTGCACCCTCTTACTCTCGGCGTTCGCCCTCATACCAAAATGCAGATTTTCCCTGTAAAATGTTAACGTGATGCAAGAAAACAATATTTCTGCTCATCAAAAACCGTATAATTACTCCAGAAATATGAACAACGTGTCAAATAGAACACCGTGGCTGCTGGTGTGGCAGCCCAGGACGATGAGGGAGGGGTACATGTTGTCAGATTGAGGAAAACATTCACCAGGAGAGTTTTCTTGACTAATAGAATGAATTCTGGGGGTTGGAGCTTAGACTTTCCCACTTTCAATTTTAAGGACCACCCTACGTGAGGCTAGACTTCAAGGTTGATGAGGGAGGGGTAAATGTTGTTGGAATTTGAATAAAATTCACCAGGACAGTTTTCTTGACTATCATAACGAATTCCGGTGGATGGAGCTTAAAATAAATGAATTTGAAAATGTACATGGCACTAAGGACCACCCTAATACAGCCGTCATGCTCTCGAGATAATTGATATATCTTATATACAAGATCAGTGCCACAGTACTCATACTATATCTTTCTAGAAAAAACTCTGGTAAGTAATATCATACTGTACAAACAAATCTCTTTAAATACGTGCACAGACAGAATATGATATGATCACAGTAATAACGTAAAATAGCATTAAACTAATTCAAATTAAATAATAAAATAAAACAAGAAAATTGAAAAAATCCATAGCACGTATAAATATAAAATAACAAAAATAATGATGACATTATTACATTTAGGAAAGGCTTGAATATAAGTCTCACTGTGCTGGTTGTTGCTCTGCTGGGCGTCTGTCAGACAGGCTCGGTGGTACCACTCGTGCTTCCTGCAGCGCTCCATCAGGCCACACTGGACCATCTGCCCCCCCCTCCGCTCCTTACACTGACAGTAAGCGTACGTCCCGTCTGAGCCGCAGTCCGGACCACAGAACCGATCCTGATCCTGATCCTGATCCTCATCTGAGAGGGTCCGAGTCTGAACACAGCTTTCGTGAAACCAGATCCTCGGACACAAGTTACTGCAGCAGCGAACCAGACGCTCCCCTGGTTTCTCTAACACAACAACAACAACAAAAACAACAAGAACACATCTGGGGTTAACCCTTCATAGGGCACTATTAGGTTAACCCTAACCCGTTTCAGGCCTCTGCTGATTCGTCAAATTCCCCAATGGCGCGCTCTGTGGCGTAGAGTGATCTTCGCTGATTGGCTGGGAGAAAACCACATGCTTCTCGACCTCACTGAGTCGCGGGGAGGACGCCATGTTTGGGTAACCCTACCCCAAATATGGTTCCTCGCCCGATAAAGAAGTTAAAGGCAACATTTTTGAAGACTTTTAAATTTGAAAAGCTGGAGCACTTTTACTGCAAAGCTGCAACAGTAGGACTTTTAATTTGAAGAAGCTGAGGACTTTTATTTTGAAAAGCAGGAGGACTTTTGATTTGAAGTAGCTGAATTTTCCTGTTGGGTCAAATATTTGTATTTAAAGCTCAATCGTCTTTCAAATAAGAAAAAGGAGAACATAAGAAGGAAAAGGTTAAAAGGCAGAGCGCTGGACATCAGAGAAATCAACAGAAGAGGACAGATAGGATGTAAACACCAAAGGGAACAGCAGAAGAAAACAGGAAGTCTGTTTGACTCTACCTCCTCCTGCTGAGCTCTCACCTTCTCTGCAGTAACAGAAGGGGAATATGTTCCTCTTCTCTCCATCACTCTGCTCAGCAGCAGCAGCAGCCATGTTGATGTCCTCCTGAGACGGAGGCATCCACACCAGATCCACCAGTCTGAGAGCGAGGTCTCTCAGCCAGTCCATCTGAGCAGAGGCATGCGGGGGGAAGTCTGAGGGTCTCTGGTCCACAGAGTCCAGACCGCAGGCCGTCACAGCAAACAGAGTCACGTAGGCCGACGTCACAAACTGAAAGAAATGTTTAGCAGAGGGGCGGGAGAAGTACTCAGATCTTGTACTTGAGTAAAAGTAGAAGTACTCAGATCTTGTACTTGAGTAAAAGTAGAAGTACTCAGATCTTGTACTTGAGTAAAAGTAGAAGTACTCAGATCTTGTACTTGAGTAAAAGTAGAAGTACTCTGATCTTGTACTTGAGTAAAAGTAGAAGTACTCAGATCTTGTACTTGAGTAAAATTAGAAGTACAGTATTGACCCGAATATAAGACGACCCCTCTTTTCTTTTCTTTTTATGAAAAAATAACTTAATTTGAAAATAATGATAACACACATCACAATTTTTTTCAAATGTGCCGTCCATTCGTCACATCACAGACGTCTTCTCATTCATCTGCGTCTTCTGCATCGCTGGGTTGTTCCCCATCCCCCCTCCTCCTCCCACATCACGTCTTCCTCGCTGCCATCCATGGCATTTGATACGCAGCATTTCTTGAACCCATTTATGATGCTCTCTCGTTAACTTCGCCTCTCTTATTTATTAACTTGCCTACATTTGATCCTCTTTGTTGGAGTTGGAGTTGGTCTCTGTGTCTCTCCATCTCTATCTCTCCTGTTGCTGTTACCGTACTTTAAGACGGTGTCTCGCTTGGGGGAACACTCGTTTGGCCGCGATCTGATGTATTTGACTATGTAATTACATCGAAAAGTCTAGACCCCGAATATAAGACGACCCCTCTTTTTCAGATTTCTTACTAGGAAAAAAAACGTCTTTTATTCGGGTTAATACGGTACTCAGATCCTGTTCTTGAGTAAAAGGAGGTCTGTAGGATGGACAGACATCACCATCATTAGATCACTAAATCTGACTGTAGTTTACATGTAAAGAGTCTCACCGTGATGAAGTCCCAGATGTTCAGGAAGTAATCTTTGGCCGTGTTGTTAAACGTCTTGAAGTGAAACAGCGAGACGATGTGATGAAGAGTTCCTCGAGCGTTCTCACTCTTCTCACTGAGAAGCATCTTTATCATATCCTGAAGCATAGTTGACAAGCGACAGAGTTAATAATGCAAAGATATTGGCTTTTATTACTGTGAAACAGCTTGAATGCTTTTATTCTGAAGGAGCTGGAGGACTTTTATTTTTTGAAGAAGCTCGAGGACTTTTATTTTGAAGAAGTTGAGGACTTTTATTTTGAAGAAGCTGGAGGACTTTTATTTTTGAAGAAGCTGGAGGACTTTTATTTTGAAGAAGCTGGAGGACTTTTATTTTGAAGAAGCTGGAGGACTTTTATTTTGAAGAAGCTGGAGGACTTTTATTTTTGATGAAATTGGAGGACTTTTATTTTGAAGAAGTTGGAGGACTTTTATTTTTGAAGAAGCTGGAGGACTTTTATTTTGAAGAAGCTGGAGGACTTTTATTTTGAAGAAGCTGGAGGACTTTTATTTTGAAGAAGTTGAGGACTTTTATTTTGAAGAAGTTGAGGACTTTTATTTTGAAGAAACTGGAGGACTTTTATTTTGAAGAAGCTGGAAGACTTTTATTTTGAATAAGCTGGACGACTTTTATTTTGCAGAAGTTGAGGACTTTTATTTTGAAGAAGCTGGAGGACTTTTATTTTGAAGAAGCTGGAGGTATTTTATTTTGAAGAAGCTGGAGGACTTTTATTTTGAAGAAGTTGAGGACTTTTATTTTGAAGAAGCTGGAGGACTTTTATTTTGAAGAAGCTGGAGGACTTTTATTTTGAAGAAGTTGAGGACTTTTATTTTGAAGCTGGAGGACTTTCCTGTTAAACAGCTGAAAGACTTTTACTTTGAAACAGCCAGAGGACTTTTATTTTGAAGAAGCTCGACGACTTTTATCGTAAAACAGCTGAAAGACTTTTACTTTGAAACAGCCAGAGGACTTTTGTTTTGAAACAGCCTTTTCTTACAAACTGCTCGATGGCTTTTATTTTGAAGAACCTGGAGAACTTTTATTTTCACCTTTCAGCTTATGTTGTTAAATGTAATTAAGCTTTCCTCACCTCGTGGAGCAGGTGTTCCTTCTGAAACTCTGGCGGAGCTTCAACGAGTCCGTCAAACTTCAGCTCAGGGTTCTGCTTTGGAGTTTCGTTGTTCTGGGTTTTGTTGCTCTGCTCCTTCCTCTCGCTGCTGAGGACGTCTCCACAACACAGGATGTGATGCGGAGTCCCAGAAACCTCAGGGATGAAGTCCTTCAGGCCGAACGCCGCGCTGACAGATTCCTCCGTGAGGTTCGGTATCACTGCGCCCAGACTCACCTGAGGGGGAAACAAGGACGAATTAGGACAGTAAACAGGACAATTGAAGTATTAAGTAAGCATTACAGACAGTTTGGACTCACGGTGGTGCTCTGCTCCTTCATCAGGGAGGAGTATTTGTGAGGAATGTGTCTCTCCACTCGTCCCCTCGGTCCTTTCAGGGCCGTCAGGTTGTCGGCGATGATCCGCATCACTAACGTCTTCATACGCTGTCGCAACGACTCGTACGTCTAGGAGAAAATTGTTACTTGCTTGAGTGGTTTTCTCTTTTTTTTCATTTTTATAGATGCCGTTTATCCAATATAACATGTTCCATAGGCCACTTAAACTGCAAGGATCTCTTTCATATCTTTTCAAGGTTTATTGAAAATGAATCACAGCTTTAAGGCAGATTATTCCATTCATTTGCATCTCGTCCAGACTTGATTATCTTAAAACTACAACACTGGATCAAGCGACAAAAACACGACTTGTAACGTTGGGCTATAAAGGAACTACAGCACGGTCACATGACTTCAGGTCACCACCGCTAAGCTAAAGGCGGCTAACGTAGGGCTATAAAGGAACTACAGCATGGTCACATGACTTCACGTCACCACCGCTAAGCTAAAGGCGGCTAACGTAGGGCTATAAAGGAACTACAGCACGGTCACATGACTTCACGTCACCACCGCTAAGCTAAAGGCGGCTAACGTTGGGCTATAAAGGAACTACAGCACGGTCACATGACTTCACGTCACCGCCGCTAAGCTAAAGGCGGCTAACGTTGGGCTATAAAGGAACTACAGCACGGTCACATGACTTCACGTCACCACCGCTAAGCTAAAGGCGGCTAACGTTGGGCTATAAAGGAACTACAGCACGGTCACATGACTTCACGTCACCACCGCTAAGCTAAAGGCGGCTAACATAGGGCTATAAAGGAACTACAGCACGGTCACATGACTTCACGTCACCACCGCTAAGCTAAAGGCGGCTAACGTTGGGCTATAAAGGAACTACAGCACGGTCACATGACTTCACGTCACCGCCGCTAAGCTAAAGGCGGCTAACGTTGGGCTATAAAGGAACTACAGCACGGTCACATGACTTCACGTCACCACCGCTAAGCTAAAGGCGGCTAACGTTGGGCTATAAAGGAACTACAGCACGGTCACATGACTTCACGTCACCACCGCTAAGCTAAAGGCGGCTAATGTTGGGCTATAAAGGAACTACAGCACGGTCACATGACTTCACGTCACCACCGCTAAGCTAAATGTGGCTAATGTTGGGCTATAAACGAACTACAGCACGGTCACATGACTTCACGTCACCACCGCTAAGCTAAAGGCGGCTAACGTAGGGCTATAAAGGAACTACAGCACGGTCACATGACTTCACGTCACGCCGCTAAGCTAAAGGCGGCTAATGTTGGGCTATAAAGGAACTACAGCACGGTCACATGACTTCAGGTCACCACCGCTAAGCTAAAGGCGGCTAACGTAGGGCTATAAAGGAACTACAGCACGGTCACATGACTTCACGTCACCGCCGCTAAGCTAAAGGCGGCTAACGTTGGGCTATAAAGGAACTACAGCACGGTCACATGACTTCACGTCACCGCCGCTAAGCTAAAGGCGGCTAACGTTGGGCTATAAAGGAACTACAGCACGGTCACATGACTTCACGTCACCACCGCTAAGCTAAAGGCGGCTAACGTTGGGCTATAAAGGAACTACAGCACGGTCACATGACTTCACGTCACCACCGCTAAGCTAAAGGCGGCTAATGTTGGGCTATAAAGGAACTACAGCACGGTCACATGACTTCACGTCACCATCGCTAAGCTAAATGTGGCTAATGTTGGGCTATAAAGGAACTACAGCACGGTCACATGACTTCACGTCACCACCGCTAAGCTAAAGGCGGCTAACGTAGGGCTATAAAGGAACTACAGCACGGTCACATGACTTCACGTCACCGCCGCTAAGCCAAAGGCGGCTAACGTTGGGCTATAAAGGAACTACAGCACGGTCACATGACTTCACGTCACCGCCGCTAAGCTAAAGGCGGCTAATGTTGGGCTATAAAGGAACTACAGCACGGTCACATGACTTCACGTCACCACCGCTAAGCTAAAGGCGGCTAACGTTGGGCTATAAAGGAAATACAGCACGGTCACATGACTTCACATCACCACCGCTAAGCCCAAGGTGGCTAACGTTGGGCTATAAAGGAACTACAGCACGGTCACATGACTTCACGTCACCACCGCTAAGCTAAAGGCGGCTAATGTTCCGCACGATGATATTTAAAGGTTTCATTTAGACACTTGTTTCTAAGTGGCTCTTGTCCTATTTAGTTATTGAATGTGTTTGTACCTCTTTGGTTGGCAGGATGCTGTAAGGAGAAACTTCCACTGCTTTTATCGGAGGTCCGTGCAGGTTACGAAAATTAACCCGAGCTTGATGAGCGAAGCGAAACGCCCACGTTACAAAACTGTATCCTCGCTCAGTAGACTCAGACCTGGACACTGACGGCACCTGAAGAAACAGAGATTAGATCTGATTTGTTCTTTAAAAAGATTCAAAACAATTATTAGCCGTTATTAAGACGTGTTACCCGGACTTTTCCCCAGCTGAAGGTGTAAGCTGCCGCCTTTTTGGAGTCTTCACTGCAGTACTGAGTCCCTCTGGTCGTCTAAAAATAAAAGATAATAATTACAATATTAGGTATATTGCTCCCGTTCACAAACAACTGTGGCATTATGTAAATAAACTACCATTCCAGGGCTAAAGTTAGTAAAAAGTAATATTATTATAGAATTATATAACAGTTTCTTGACTTAGACATGTTGGTCTCATAGGATGCCAAAGAAACGTTTATAGAGTGAGACACTAGGGTTCAATTAAATTGGGAACACACCATATCAAATAAGACAAATGATTATGATAACAACAATTCTACATAAAAAAATAAACAAAAAGACAAAATAGTAATAATATTTCAGCATTTCCTGACGTGCAGATCTTATAAACTGCTCCATATTATCCCATTCTTCGTTAACACCAACGTATATCAACAAAACTGAACTCAAATGAACTCGTATCAAACTCAAACCACGTTACCAACACATGAATCCCGACTGAAAATTCCCCCCCCCCCCCTCCCTCCTCACCTGGATTTCGTCTCTCCACCGCTTCACCGTTCGCTCGTGCTCCTCGGCGAGTTTCCGGACATGGATCCTGGCGGTGGTTTTGGACATGGAGAGGCCGAGGCTGTTGGTGACGGAGAAGATTGTGACGGGGCAGCGGTGACGGAGCATCTCCACGCTGAAGGCCGTCTGCAGGAAGCAGGACCTGAGGGAGCTGGTGTAGAGAGGCACTGACAGGAGGAGGCAGATCCTGCGCTCCAACATCTGCTTCACCTCCTCCTCCGTCATCCGCCTTCAAGAAGAGCAATAATCATACACTGTCAATCAATCAATCAATCAATCAATGTTTATTTATATAGCCCAATATCACATTTGTCATAGTGGACTTCACAGTTTCTACAGAATATCAATACAACAATACGACACCCTCTTTCCTTATACCCTCACATCGTACAAGGAAAAACCTCCAAAGAAACCCCTCAGTTAATGGGGAACAATGGAAGAAACCCCTCAGTTAATGGGGAACAATGGAAGAAACCCCTCAGTTCATGGGGAACAATGGAAGAAACCCCTCAGTTAATGGGGAACAATGGAAGAAACCTCGAGGAGAGGTTTCACTGGTGTTGCAAATATCATGTATAAAAGTCATAGTAAAGCAGGGGTGTCAGACTCAAAGCCCGACTTCATTTGATGTGGCCCGCAAGAGCTTGCAAAGAATACTATTATACGGTTACATGCCGCTTTACAGAAGCACATTGTCCATAAACTACATGTCCCACAATACATCTCATTTCGTGACATGCGCACTGCAGAGACTTGCAATTATTTGCCCTAGACTTCTGCTTTCAGACGTAGTTAATTATGAAGTTATTACCCTATGCGATAATTATCCAATGCAGAGCAATAATGTAATAAAATACAGTATTTTATATATATGATATATATAGTCTTAAAGTTACAACCAGCCCTTTGAGTGCAACCATAAGGCTAATCTGGCCCGCGATGAAATTGAGTTTGACATCCCTGTTAAGTAAAGTATGTCCATAATATCCTTAAAAAGTTAGTTTAGACCCACCGTGGTTTGTTCCCAGGACTGTAGTTGACGGTCAGTTTCTGGATCTTTTTGGCGGGGGGGAACATGGACCGGAGGCAGGCTACAGTCAGAGGAGCCTTACCCTCGGCCCAGGAAGTAGTCTGATCCCAGCTGAAGGCAGACAGGTTCTCAGGGCTGAAGGGCTTCCTGAACGGCCCCTCCAGGTCGTTCACCATCTGTTTACGCTTAAATAAAATACATGCAAAATAGACAACAACCTTTCAAACCTATAAAACAGGTGTCTCCTCTGTGTCCGGTGTAGTACTGCAATTCTGCATTGATTTGGGTCATTGGGTCTCATGAAATGGAACTTGAAATTATAGTTTTTTAAAGAAACCGCTGATTTTTCAAAAAACTAATCATATTAAAAGAGAAAAACCATAAAATAAATGTGTTCAAAAGTCAAATTTCTAGTACTTTTTTTCATAAATCAGATTCATTTGAGGTTTTTTTCAGAATTCTGAGATTGAAGTCAGAACTCCAAAAAAAAATTGTCCTCTTTTTCACTGCCCTTTTGGTCTTATTCACCCCCAAAATCGAATTTGGCCGTAATCCTCTTCTGTAGAACGGTGATTTCTTGATGGTGAAACCCTGTTGTTTAAAGCAATGTAAGAACCTCATGTTCACAGTCCCTGTAACTTTAAACTGTTTTAATAAATACATTTTATAATCTCGGCTCACCTCGTTAGAGATTATTTTCCCGCACACTTTGATGAGAGCCTCTCTGAAGCCGGACTCCTGCAGCAGGCGGTTCAGAGCGGAGCTGAAGTTCCTCCTCCTCAGGAACCCACTCACCTGAGCACAGGCGGAACAGGATTTAGATCCTTCACTTGAGTAAAAGTACTCATACCACACTGTGAACATACTCAATATCAAGTGAAAGTACTGCATCGAGAATGGTACTTAAGTAGAAGTATTTAATTACACCTAGGAAAATGTACTTGAGGTATAAGGAGTAAAAGTACTAATTGCAGGGAAAAACTAAAAAGAATATTTCGTTATTTTAAAATATCTTCTCATTTAAAGGTGGGGTAGGTAAGTTTGAGAAACCGGCTCGAGATACACTTTTTGTTATATTCCATGGAATGCTCTTAACATCCCGATAGCAATGAATATCTTAAGTGCTTTGACAAAAAATCCATTAAAAAATGTCATCTGTGGAAGCCGTGGCGCTGTAAAAAGCACGACCAATAATCTGAGCCGGCCCGGCTAAAATAACTGGACGGCCTACCTGCCTGTCAGCCTTCCATCTGTACACAAACTTATCTCGTGCCCTCATTGGTCATGTGCGCGTTCGTGTGTGTTGGAGGAGGGGCTCTGTAAGGAAGTGGCAGATTTTTTCCGGCTGTTTATTTTCAAATTCTAGCGCACTCGAGCTGGTTTCTCCAAAATTACCTACCCCACCTTTAAGAAGCTGTGGAATATATTTTAACAAAACATTTCTTAGCAAAATTGCAGCCAAATTACTTTTCTGCTAACCCACTCATTATTTTAGTTACTTAGATATAATGTTGGATAGTTTTATTTATAGGCTACCTAATAATCATATTTTTTTAAGTTCTTCCTAATTATTGTTTGTCAAAATATAAATGTATACAAGTAAAAACATCTGTTATAACACAATACAGTAGAGTAGAAAGTACAACATTGCCTCCCAAAAAGTAGTAAAGTAGAAGTATTCGTGTTATAAAATGAAATTACTGGGGTAAAGCACAAGTACCTCAAATGTGTACCCAACTACAGTAGGCTACAGTAATTTCACAAACATATATTAAATGACAGAATTTTGATTATTGATGTATTAATATCTTCCTCACAGCTGGTAAAGATGGAGCTCATTTTAATTTACTGACTGTATGTAGGCTACTGCTGCTGGATATAAGCACCTATAATTACATGCAATCTTAATTATTAATTATTTTTAACCACTGTACCTGGGACACCGGACCTCGGCGGAGGCGTCTGGCCGGCGGAGGTCTGCAGGATCCGGGCTCCATGTCCCGGGTCGCATAGTCGTGCTCGTTCATCTGAGTTTTGAGTCTTTTCTTGAGCTTCTTCAGAGGCGGCGGTTCTCCCGGAATAGAGGAGGCAGGCCGGGTAGAAGGAGCCGCACAAGAGGGTGGGTTTGGGTCCACAAAAACACGCCTTTTACCGTTTTTCTTAGTTTTCTTGTACACCTGACGGACACAGGAGAAACATAGAAACGCCTCACGGGGGTTTAAACCCGGGAAGAGTTTCTCTGCGCTCTTTAAATCGATTAATGTCAATAAAGACTTCCTTTTATACCCTTTGGCTTGTCTCTCTATGGGACTTTCGCAGTGACTGCACCGGAGCTCCATGCTAGCTACCGTTACTTTACACGGTACTTTAACGTTTAACGAACCCTATCTGTGTCTAAGAGCAAAGTGAGACGAAACAAACCCGCCGGGTTGAAATGGAAACTTATAAGTGACAGTTCAGGCGGGTTTTGATAGAAGTGTAGTTGTTGTAAAGTAAATCAACTTAACTTATTCAGGTGAAGTAAAGTTTGTGTTCCTACAGTAGGCTGTGTAGAATCGAAGATGGCGCTGGATTTGCGCTCTGAGCTCAATGCTGCTGCCGGCGGCCTGGAGGAGAACTACAACAACAGAGATTTCCTTTTTTTTTTTTTTTATACTTTGTATACGTTTATACTAATTAAAGGTTTTCTGTGTTTAAGTATTTATATGTACGGAGCCCCTAAAGGTTCATGGAGAGAAAAACGAGAGTTCGCACGAGATAGAGATAGTATTTCGTGCGAACGAGATAGTATTTCGTTCGAACGAGAAAGTATTTCGTTAGTTTCTCGTTCGCACGAGAAAGTTACCGGTGCGCCAAGTAGGAAGTGGAGCACAGAGGAGACAACCGTTTCATTGCAGACTGTTATGTTTATGTGGAGAAATGGCAGTGCATACATTATTTGAGATATATTTCAAACTCATCATTTAGGGACATTTTGGCCAGGGGTTTAGAGCTATTTGTTTAAGCACCGGATTCGCAAAACAGAGTCTGTAAACCAGTCTGCTTTGATCTATGAATTCATGTCCGTGACTCTCACAGTATCTGCTGCCCACAGCTGTTTTATAGAAGGAAAACCTCCTTCACTTTATGAAATCTCTGCGGCACCAGTGGCCTGTACTACGAAGCAGGATTTGCTATTTACTATTCATTCATGAAGTATGACGCTGCGCTGTCAGCAGGCTTCTCCATGTTTGTGATTGGTCAAATGTCGCTAACCCCGTCCCTTTCACCTGAACGCGCTCTCAGCCGGACAGAGAAACCCTGGTTGATTTACTGAGTTGATAACCAGCTTCGTAGGACCGCTTAGCGAGATCGCGTTTGTTAGGGTTAGTTAAGCCGGGTAACTCAAACATATCCAGGGTCTGTTGAACTGGCTTCGTCGTACAGGGCACTGGAGGCAGTAACGTGTAACTCAGCAGAATCTGAGAAGAGCAGCACCAGCTGCAAAGAGCTGTGCCTTTTACTGTTTACTTCACTGTGTTTCCCTTCATTAGAACAGCTGAATAGAGATCGAGGCTGCTACGTTTAACCACACCCACCTCTACACACATCAAACTGCCCGAGTAGTCCCCCTATTACTCGTTTTATGAAGGAGATGTCCGGTCACCGTGGCGCATGATGTGTGTGTGTTTGCGCTCAGCTCCGCTCTGTGTGTGTGTGTATGTGTGTTCGGTGTGTTTGTGTGTCCCCGACACCACTGGCATTTGTTTTCAAATTACCACGAACATTAATTTACACAAATCTGGTTCTCCATAGTTATATGTGTATTCCCAAATGAAAGAAATCCGTTTAATCTTAATCTCGATGTAGTGCTATAGTCCTGCCGGAGTGCACCGGAACGAACGACAATATCATAAACAAATGCCCACAAATGCCCCCCCCCACACCACACACACACACACACACACACACACACACACACACACACACACACACACACACACACACACACACACACACACACACACACCCTGGCGACCGGACATATTCTTCATAAAACTAATAATATGGCGTAATAATCGGGCAGTTCGATGTGTTTTACCATAATAAAGTATCTCGTGCGCACGAGTTAATAAAGCGTGGCCTCGTTTTATTTATTTTTCTCTCTATGAACCCTCCAGGGCTCCGTATATATGTTTAAGTTTTGAAAATATTTTTTGCTTGGTTTTTCTCTTTTTTACAACATGTTTTTCACGCAGATATTGTTAAAACTGAGGTCATGTAATCAAACTACATTCTAAAAATTAACAATAACATTTATAATAGTTATTTTAAATTGAACATACTTGTTTGTATGCTAACAAACTTAAGTAGAGAAGAGGGTTGCTTTGTGGCAATTTTATTTACATTTGATCATTATTATTTGATTTATTTGATTTGTGTTTCTACGGTATTTGACCTCAGTATTTAAATGTCTTATGTGACTCCAGTCATACCTGTATACATATGATAATGTTTCAAAGTAATACATAGATTTGGTGCATCACTGTTTATCGAGAATCATCATCATTAATTATTGCTTCAACTTCTCATAATACTTATTTTCACTTTTATCTTTTAGGAAAGTTACCAGATGCAGTGAATTTCTGGCTTGGAGAAGCGAGTGCCGTAACGTCCAGTAAGACCTGAACACAACACCCCACTGTAGGTATAGCTTAACATATACATAAATATATAAATGTGTGTATTTTGAATTCTCTTTTCAGTGCACAAAGATCACTATGAGAATCTGTACTGTGTGATTTCTGGAGAGAAAAACTTCATCTTGCTGCCGCCCACAGACCGACCCTTCATCCCCTATGGTAACCATAGTAACCCCCTCCAAGTATAGTAACCACTGTGTACAACCTACAGTAACCATAGTAACTGTGGTCTCTATCAGGGATGTACCAGCCGGCTGTTTACCATCAGCGAGACGACGGGGAGTTCGAGGTCGTCGATCAGAGCGACTCTGAGAAGGTGCGTTCAGGTGTCTGTAAATATCACAACTTTCTGTACTTCTTGCACTATTTTTTTATTTGTATTTTTGAATTCTATTATATATGTTGCATTGTTGGAGGAGCTCGGGTCAGAAGAACGTGGGTTTAAACCCGGGAAGAGTTTCTCTGCGCTCTTTATATCGATTAATGTCAATAAAGACTTCCTTTTATACCCTTTGGCTTGTCTCTCTCTATGGGACTAGCTACCGTTACTTTACACGGTACTTTAACGTTTAACGACCCCTATCTTTGTCTACGAGCAAAGTGAGAGAATACAAACACACCGGGTTGAAGTGGAAACGTATCAAATATATATTTTAAGTCTTTAGGAGATTTTTATTTTAGAATATGTCAAAAATAACTATGTAACATATATTTTGAAAGGACTTAAAAAGCGTTTTTCAACAGTAAAGATTTGTATATATATTATTTAATTGGGACTGACAGTTCAGGCGGGTTTTGGTGGAAGTATAGTTGTTGTAAAGTCAATAAACTTAACTTACTCTCAGGTCCCGTGGATCCCTCTGGACCCTCTGGACCCGGACCTGGACCGGTTCCCTCAGTACGGCAGCGCTCAGCCGGTCCGCTGCAGCGTGAAGGCGGGAGAGATGCTGTTCCTGCCGTCCCTCTGGTTCCACCATGTTCAACAGTCCCACGGCTGCATCGCAGGTACGCACTGACCCTGAACGCACCACAGGACTCTATAGCAGACCTGCATTCTTTCTATTAAGGTTCAAGGTTAGTTTATTTGTATAGTCACCTATTGTGCAAAATCCTCTTCTTCATGTCTCTTCTACATCAACTTGTGTCCCCTCTTCTTCATGTCTCTTCTACATCAACTTGTGTCCCCTCTTCTTCATGTCTCTTCTACATCAACTTGTGTCCCCTCTTCTTCACGTCTCTTCTACATCAACTTGTGTCCCCTCTTCTTCATGTCTCTTCTACATCAACATGTGTCCCCTCTTCTTCACGTCTCTTCTACATCAACTTGTGTCCCCTCTTCTTCATGTCTCTTCTACATCAACTTGTGTCCCCTCTTCTTCATGTCTCTTCTACATCAACTTGTGTCCCCTCTTCTTCATCTCTTCTACATCAACTTGTGTCCCTCTTCTTCATGTCTCTTCTACATCAACATGTGTCCCCTCTTCTTCACGTTCTTCTACATCAACTTGTGTCCCCTCTTCTTCATGTCTCTTCTACATCAACATGTGTCCCCTCTTCTTCACGTCTCTTCTACATCAACTTGTGTCCCCTCTTCTTCATGTCTCTTCTACATCAACATGTGTCCCCTCTTCTCCATGTCTCTTCTACATCAACATGTGTCCCCTCTGTGTAAAGAGACTCTGAAAGTTTCAGGAACAAAGACCCTCTCTCTTTTTCTCCTGATCCATTTCTATAAAAACCTGTCTGAAAATGAGCTGATCAGATTTTGGCCACTTTGTGATGTCATAACGATGTTTTGGCTTGTGTAACCATTAGCCAATCAGCAACCAAGGTAACCCCCCCCCCCCACCTTATCACCTGAATCTCCTCCTAGAGCACCATTGTGTTCTTTCTAACCACATATCTCTCAGAGGGGCGTGGGGAGGGGCTCCTTATTTTCATCTAAAGTAACAGACAGAGAATCAGCACTTTTGAAACAGGGCTGAAACAGAGGGGATTATGGGATGCTGCAATGATCTGTTTGGTGTTTCAGCCAATCAGAGACAGGCTCTGTATATATCTGAGACCTGTGATATATTGATGAAAAACAGTATAATAGGGGACCTTTAAGACACAGAGGCATTTAACACATAATCATTTTCAAAAACAAAACAAACAAAAAAGACAATTCAATTCATTCATAAATAATGTATACTTAGTCAACAGGAAGTGACTGAACTTCAATATATCAATTAAACTTTATTTATACAGCCTGATATCACACATTTTACATTTTTCTCTGGGGTCTTCACAGTGTGTAGTACAGCATGCGACTCCCTCTGTTCTTCGACCCTCGCAGTAACAAGGAAAAACTCACAAAGAAAACCCAACAATTAACGGTGAAAAAATAATGAATCAGGTATATTATTTGTTTGTTTCCTCTGCTGCAGTGAACTTCTGGTACGACATGGAGTACGACATCAAGTACAATTACTTCCAGCTGCTGGAGACGCTGTCCAAGGACTCGGGGTCAACGTGACGACACTTTAGCTGCACGATGAAGCACTGAAATAATGACCTGAAACAACTGTAAAATAATGTTCTGTTTAAAACTATCGAGGTCTTTCGGAGATTTAAAAATGTGAATGATATTAAAACTCAAAACATGAATCAACTTCTTTGTTATTGTGGTATGTTCAAAAAAATTATCTAGAGTAAAATGTCCATAAATCCACTGAGAAATCATAAAAAAAGACTGCATATCTTTTTGGAAATTCTTCATGTTTTAACGTTTCAAATAGTACTTTTTATCTGGTTTAAAGCCACATTTTAAAGCCGAACTCCAGCATTATTCAAACTTAGCAACATAAAAATGACATATTGTGCGTTTAATGGAAAAGTTTGACTTAAGGTAAACAAATGTAAAAAAATGGGGTCACAACTAACTCTCTGAATCCATGGAAGCATTATACTTCATGTTGGTTTTCCCCCAAATGCATCTTGGGAACTGTAGTTCTAAACTTAGAGCATGATTATCCACCTTATTGAAGTAAGAAATAATAAGTGAAATTCAGTAGTTTGATTATTTTTCTTTGGGAAGATATAAATAGTTGTTTGTATTTAAAGGGGACCTATCATGCAAAATGCACTTTTTGATGTCTTTTTTACATAAAGATGTGTCCCCGGTGCGTCGGGGAACTCACGCAGCGTCAGAAAATAAAACCCTCTCTTTTCCTCCGTACCCAATCTCTAAAAACGGGGACAACGGAGCTGATCCAGATTTGCGTCCGATATGACGTAATATCTGAAATGTGGACCCACGGCACTATCAGAAAGTTGCTATCAGAAACAATGCCCGACTGTTTTGGACGTAATATGGTCGGTGTTTACATTAGCATCGCTAACACTCAGAGCTAACCTGTGCTGGAGAGCATGTGTGTGAAGAAGCAGGAAATAAAAAGGAACTCACCTTGTGGTATAACCGGCAAGAGAGAAAGCCTTTGAGCTCCATACTGTTTCAGAGAGAATCCTTGATAATCCATGATATGGCGTTTCATCACGGCAGTATTTAGTTTAGACAGTAGCTGCCGGGTCCCGCATGAGCTCAGCCCCCTCCTCTTTATTTTTATCAATTTTTTTTTTTTTTTTAAAGCTTTATACCCCAAATCAGCACTTTTGAAACAGGAAGTGAAATAGAGGGATATGAGGCATGGCTAGAATGGGTGATCTGTTTGGTATTTGAGCAAAACACTTCATAGACATGTTTTTTATATATTTGTATATATCTGAGACCTATGCTATTGCCTAAAAATAGCATGATAGGAGACCTTTAAAACCTGAACACAAGGAAGACTTAGAATATTCTCCTAATGGGGGGGGGGTGCGCTGAAATAAAAACACGAGTCAAGATTTGAACCCAAACAAAGACCAATGAGAAAGCACTTTATTAAAGCAAAACATCTTTAACAAAAACAGCCAGCAGACAGAAAACCAACATATCTTAAAAAAAACAAAAATCTCTGAAGGTCAAAGGCCGTTTGTTTTCTTTCTCCCCCGATATTCTTTTTTGTGTATATATATATATATATATATATATATATATATATATATATATATATATATATATAATCTCTACAGTCTCTAGTATTGCAGCGTCTCCGAGACTCAAGGCCACGTTTCCTCTTTTCCCTTCGACAAAATAATAATAAAAACAACAACAACGTCCATCCTGTTAAAGATGATTATCCCTCAGCCGCTGATTGGCGTTCATGAAAAGACGTAATAAACTCTTTAGGATTTATGTACAAATGTAAACACAAGCAAGGTGCAGATAAAACTGTGGATTCCTCTTCGCTCCAAACGTGGCGCCCGCTGAAGCTCCGCCCCCTCACAGATGAATGCGTTTTTACTCATTTATCCGTTAAATAATGTCAGAAAATACTCCTCAAAATCACTTTAATTTAAAAATGACGTCTTCAAACGTCTTGCTTTGTCCAAAGATGTGAAGTTAATGATGATTTCAAACTGAAGAATCCTTTCAATGGAAAAACTGTTACTTTGATAATCGCATAATCGTCAAAATTGAGGCTGATTTCATTGCTTTTTTGATTGATATCATATTAAAGTATCTTTGGTTTTTAATCTGACAAAATCAAGACATGTTCCGACATCACTTACACTCGGGTAATTGAGGATGGATATTTAATCGATTTCTGACTTTTTTTAGATGAAACTAAAATAATGAACTACAGCAGCAGTTTGTATTTATGGGTTCATCTGGACATCACCACCTCAGAACGGGACTTAATGATGATTCGATATGAACCCTTAGTGATATGATATTGATATGAACTCATGATGATACGTTGGAGAGTCTTATTGACATGAGGAAAATATAGTGACGATGATTTTAGTATTAATCAGAAACGAGTTTTAGTTGAACTTGCTCTAAGTATCAGCTGATCTTCAGGTTTTCTCTCAGCAGCAGTGAAGGAGAAGAAGTCCTGAACGAGACCCCTCCCCACTAACGAGCTGCTGTTAACGAGCTGCTTTTAACGAGATAAACATTAGATCTACACCTTAATGGATGCTGTGAGGAGGCGGAGGAGCAGCGGGGGGCGCCGCTCTGACCGCATGAAGCAACTCAGGTCGACGTGACCTCCAAACTCATGAAGGTTAAACTTTGCTTACCTTTTCAAATAGTCCTTTTTTCTTTTTTTCAATTGTTGCACACAGACGTGTCCAAAGGGATGTTTTTTTGAAGCACAAGTCAGACCTGCTGTTGCATCATGGGAGCTGGAGTTCATGTCAGCATCAGTGACCTGTTTCTCACACACACACACCAACACACACACACACACTCTCAGTCTCTGTCGTCGTGGTGACGGCGGCTCCTGTAGATCGGCACGTTGATGCTGTGGAACGCCGGCACCCAGCGGTTGTCATGGAGACCCACGTTGCAGCCCAGCGTGTCCCTGCGGGCGCCATGGCAACACATCCAGTACCCGGGCCCGTACGGCAGCGCCTGGCAGTACGGCTTGTGATGCCAGCGGCACAACGACACGTCGCCGCGCACGTAACGTCTCTTGCACTGCTTGCAGGGGTCGTCACGGTAACGAGGGTCTGAAACCCAGAGCGAGTCGGCGGGCCGGACGCCGTAGTCCTCGATGATGAACCTGAAGTAGTTGCAGGAGCACTTGAGCGCGGCGAGGCTCTGCGTTGGCAGCAGACTGAAGATCTTCAGCAGGATGTGGTGCGGCAGAACGGCCAGAAAGGGCTGCGGCTCCAACAGCTGCTGCAGCCGCTGACGCATCAACAGGAAGTCCTGCGACGCAGAGGGGCGCCGCACCAGAGGAACCACGGCAACAGGCTCCTCCCCCTGATGCCGGTCAGCCTTCCTCCTCCTCCTCCTCTTATCTGATTGGCTGCCAGAGTCACAGGGAGCAGGAGGGGGGCTGAGCTCCAGGTCAAAAGACATTCTGTGGCGGCGAGGGGTGCGGGGCTCTGAGGAAAGAGGGGGGCGGGACAAAAACAACAAACCAGGCTGAGGCTCCGCCCCCTCGGTGAGTGAGAGGGGAAGGGCTTCTGTCTGAGTGACAGTGACAGGGGTCAGTGTTTCTTCTACCACCTCCACCTCACCTGAGGGGGGCGGAGCTGCTGGTGTTTCTGTGCAGCTAATTGGCTCGCCGTCATCACTCTGAACTCCCAGCAGTGATGATGATGATGATGTCATCGCTGATGGAGATGACGGGCAGGGGCTCTGATCTGAGGCGGGGCTCTGATCTGAGGCGGGGCTCTGATCTGAGGCAGCGAGCAGCACTCTTCCCACCGCCCTCCTCAGGCTGTTGCTCCTCGACAGATCGCCCTCCGTCCTTCTCTTCAGACACTCTGACTCCAGCTTGGCCACCATGTCCGACACCCTGACGCTCTCTGGCTCCTCCCCCCTGACCTCTGACCACTCGGGAGGCAGAGCTCTGGACAGCGTGATGGAGGCGGAACTCCTCTGGAGGGTCAGCAGAGGTTTGGAGTCGGGCTGCTGCTCGCTGGCTAACTGCTCCAGGAACGCCACCATCTCCACGACCGACACCTTCTGCTCCTCGTCCTCTGGCGGCGCCTCGTTTGCACACGGCCCGCCACCTGAATGCAGCGTTGACACCGCTCTCAGTGGAGATGGACTGAGGACGTGTTGCTGTGTCTCCTGGTCTCCGGGCTTTGCGTCCTGCTGGAGGTTCTGGTTGTTCCCCGACCTGCGGCGCCTCTTAGCGTTACAGTTCTCCTCCCAGCTCCCCTTCGCCTTCACCCCTCGCAACATTCCCGACATCACTGCTGTGTTCATGCAGACTTCAGGCGTCCGCTCCTGGTTTTCTGATCCGCCGGTTGAGGTGCGTTCACTGCCTTCAGCGCCGTCCGTTTGCTCTTCGTCTGAAGCGAAGATGGCAATCTTTTCCCGGACGTGTCCAGGCTTGATGACGGTCCAGATGTCCAGCGGGGCGTCTGCTTCCTCCGTCGTGGTTTGGTAGAATCTGATCCCGTTGTTCTCGCATCCCGCCACGCTGCTGCTGATGTTGTTGTTGTTGGTGGCGTTGCTGCAGCGCATGGTGTTGGTGGAGATGACGCTGAACGGGAGGCGGCTGATGTTGTTGTTGTTGGCATTGTTGCGACTGCAGGTCCTCATCAGCGCCCCCTGCTGGTTCACAAACAGGCTGCTCCGCTGCGACGTCTGAACCCCGGACGCATCCAAACGCAACTCTGAGCGCATGAGCTTCGGATACGACTTCAGGTGCATGATTGTCCTGAAAGACAAGCAGGGAGAGGGCATCAGATGTTTAGATAAAATAACAATCAAACATTCAAACAAGACTTTACTGTCAACACCTAAATCGAACAAAACATGAAGTGAACAAACTGGACCCATTCAAAATAAACCATATAGGGCACTTTAATAAATCCAAACAAGCTGAAGATATTTAAAAGTTATTACAATAATCATTGAAGTATCTCCTGACAAACAGACACTCGGAGAAGAAGAATAAACAAAGTTAAAAACAGCTCGGGCCTTTCAAGGACACATTTCTCTCTGCGGCTGAAAACAAACACACCTCTTAAAATCATGTGATCACACTTATCCCTCCGTCTCTCTCCTTCATTATGAGAGCGGATGCCTTATAAGCACAGGTTATTCAGATAGACGCTAACTGAGTCTCTGCGCTGCAGCCTGTACACTCTGAGGTTGTTTTTGAATGAAGCAGAAAGACGTGTTGTTCTTCTTTGGGCGGAGCAGTAGTTAACACTAAACTCCTGGGAGGATGGCTCAACGAGCCTTCAGGGCTCAGTGTCAGGGGCCCTCACCTACAACCTGTCACTCAGAGACATCAGACAGGCAACTAAAACAAGTAAGAACGGAGACAACATGAATAAAAAGAGACCAAGAGAACTAAAAACAGATGCAAAACCCCAAATGACTACAAAGAAACAGAACAACACTAAATAGAAATGCAAAAGACAAAGTCTGAGTCTGGCTCCTGTGTAGGAGAGGTGAGTAATTCATTCACGACTATCCTCCAGGGGGCGCTGTGTGGAACAGACTTTCTTAAACAGAGTTTTTGTAGGAAACGTTCTGCTGCATCTGCATAATTAAACCCTCACTTACAGGTGTTTCCTGAGCTTTAAAGCACACGTCACAGCCTTCATTAGCCCCATGAGCAGAGACAGAACACTCTTCACAACTCTGGAAAAAGCTCTTAAATGAACCTAAAGTAAAGATAATTTCACCTGTGTGTGAGCTTTGATTGACAGGTGTCTCAGCGAATCACAGCCTCTGTTTCTGACACTTCCTCTCCTCGTCTTTACTCTGAATGTTTTCTGTGTTCTCTCCCGACCACATGTACAGACATGTGCAGGAACACACTTATTTTAACTAGAGGATTACATCATGATGAAAACACAGAGAGAAACACACAGACACCCACCCACACACACACACACACACACCCACCTACACACACTCTGTTCTGCAGCATTACATCAGCTGCTCTCACTTTGGATGTGTTCCCACTAACACACCCAGTCTGAGCAAACCTGAATCTCTTCTGCAGAGCTGCCTCCTTAATATTGCCACAACTTATCTTACGATAAAAACACAACGTATTATTTTCCCCGCGTTAAGGACCTTCCACAACTCGTCACAACAGGGACTTTCAGACTTTTACATTGGATGCGAATATAACTATTACAACAACCAAACCATGAGCTCGGTCCAAATTAAAATCCATATTGGTTCAGTTTGTTTTGGTTTGTGTGGAAACATTTTTTCTGGAGTTTTGAATATTTTTAAACCAATGACAGAAAGTTCTGGCAGTCTGTAGTCAGAAACAGAAACAGGAAAAACAACAACACAGCACATGGAGAGAGGAGGAGACTAAATATATATATATTATTTTAATCATTTATCAAGTCCAGCATGACATCTTTAAAGAGTCCTCTCCTGCTGATGTTCAGGTGTGTATCAGTGTAGTGTCTCTACTTTAAAGAGTCCTCTCCTGCTGATGTTCAGGTGTATATCAGTATGTAGTGTCTCTACTTTAAAGAGTCCTCTCCTGCTGATGTTCAGGTGTATATCAGTATGTAGTGTCTCTACTTTAAAGAGTCCTCCCTGCTGATGTTCAGGTGTATATCAGTATGTAGTGTCTCTACTTTAAAGAGTCCTCTCCTGCTGATGTTCAGGTATATCAGTATGTAGTGTCTCTACTTTAAAGAGTCCTCTCCTGCTGATGTTCAGGTGTATATCAGTATGTAGTGTCTCTACTTTAAAGAGTCCTCTCCTGCTGATGTTCAGGTGTATATCAGTATGTAGTGTCTCTACTTTAAAGAGTCCTCTCCTGCTGATGTTCAGGTGTATATCAGTATGTAGTGTCTCTACTTTAAAGAGTCCTCTCCTGCTGATGTTCAGGTGTATATCAGTATGTAGTGTCTCTACTGGGACATGTCTCCATGCTTTAATGTTCAAAAAGCTCTTTATTTTTCTCATACTGCCTGTGCTGCAGCACCTCTTTTCACCCTCTGTCTGAAACCAGAGCCCAGTCTGCTCTGATTGGTTAGCTGGCCGGCTCTGTTGTGATTGGTCAACCGCTTAGAGATGTCCCGCCCCTTAGTCTATCATGTGTTGTGTTCTCCGTGTTCACATTAGACATTTTAACATGTGAGATAAAGCAGACATCTCCTTTGACTTTATAATGATAGCTGTGTGTGACCTCTGACCTCTGTGTATTTTATACAACAGTGTGTCTGGCTCCGATTAGCCTCTCTGACTTCAGGTTGTGTAATCCTAATTGTTTCCAGTTGCAGTGACGAGGGCTCGCCTGCAGCATCGTGCACCTTTTAAAACTCAATATCCTTCACATTTAAAAGTCGATACTCTATTAAAACTTCGGAGGTAAAAACAGAAAAGTGACCTTTACCTTTGATTTCTTTGCAAATCCTTTCTGGTTTCTCTTTATACAAGTTATTTCCTTTAGGGTTTCATATATACTGTCAAAAAAACATTGCCTTTCTTTCCTGGTTGTTAAATTCTTCTTACAAAAAGTGTAAAACTAGAGTTATCCTGCTGCCTGAGTGGGTTGAAATCTGGCTTTATTTGCATGTTTTACACAAGATTATATAACAACGTCTGTGAAACATGTCGGGGCTGAATCCCGCTGCAGGTTTCTGCTGCAGTTTGGTGTTTAAAGGGGAGTTTCGAGGGGCTTCATGGAGGATTGTGTAATAGCAATGAGTCACTTTTCATACCAAGACTCAGTTACATCATTAGTGACGTTATCCTACCAACTACAGACACACTCTGTGAGCTCCTCTCGCTGAGCTTTGGGTTAAAACCTGTTCTTTTGCTTCAAATAGCAACACAAATGATAACAGGTAAGATAGGAACATAATGCGATGGAGGGGCAGGGTGGAACGTGTTAAAGCCATGGAGAAAACACAACAGAATGACAGTTTTAAACAGACAGTGTGTTGAAAGATGGTCCCCATTATTACAAGTGATCCCAGAACATTGATTGATTGAGTGAACTGCACCTTGGGAGTCGACTTTTTTCCTTTTGAAGCTAGAAAATCAAGTTGTGTATGTTTACCTTCCGACTGCGTGCTGATTGGCTGATGGGGATGGTGGGGGTGTGGTCCTGTTTTGAGTGACAGCTCCTCCGATTCTTCAGTTTCACATTTCTCAGACGTTTGCTGTTTCCTCCCAGACAGGAAACAGAAACAAACACCGTGTCTCTTCTGGCTCCTCCCCCTCAAGACTGGAACAAAAAAGAAATACAGACATTAGTTGAACAAATAGGGCTGCAACTTACATCTGGTTTTTAAAAATTGAAAACAGTAAAAGCTGTCTCTCAAAGTTCATGACTCATCTTTAAATGTCTTGTTTTTCAGTCCAAAACCCAAAGAAATGCAGTTTGTTATGACCACCAGAGAAAGGTAACATGTATACAATATCAAGGAGCCCTCCTGCAACATCATTACATAACATTTCATTTAGCTGATGCTTTTTCCTAAAGCTACTTTCATTAAATGCAGTCAACCATGAAGATACAAACTCAAAAAGGAAGAACCCTGCAGGCACATTAGCTCTGAATAATCCAAACCAGTGCAAGTGCTACGAACAGTTTCTTGTCCAAGCTGGAAAGCTAACCGGCGTGTAGTAGTAAATGTGGAAGAATGACTCATGTACACAATCAGCTGTATACTATAACAACATGTGACTACATGTTCTACCTTCCCTGTGACATTATTAGTCTTGAGCTCTGACGGTACTGCAGAAAGATAAATACTGTGACGTTTTCGGAACGACTTAGCACTCTGTTTCCGTCCTCTTAACATCCCAAGTGTTGGACCACAACAACAACAACAACAACAACAACAGCAGCAGCAGCACATGGTCCAGCTGCTTCTATAGAGTGACACCCAGCAGCTGCTGTCAGATCTGCTTACAGGGAGACAGAGAGAGTGTGTGTCAGTCGGTGTGAACCAATCAGCTTCCAGAACGCTCTCCTCGTGTCTATATAAGGCATCAGGTGGTCAATGAGCCAGCGCAGACACACTGTGTTCAGACCATCACCTACTCATGACTCTGTGGGTGTGTTGCTACTGGTTACCAGATAAAAGAGTTCACACACACTTTCCAGCACATTTGTATCCTCCTCAGTACTTTACACTACACTGATAGCTCAATACATGCTATCAATAACATGCGGTACAACCAGTAGCTTCTTAAGCTTAGGAATTTTAAACTTCAATTTGAAATCATAGTACATTTCTACAGTGTTTTTCCATTTTTTGCAAACCCTCAAAGCACTTCTACATAAACAAGTCATTATTCACCCAACATGACGTTTATAGACACTGGCTGCCATACAAGTTGCCACCTGATCAGGAAGACTTCACACACACTCACACACCAATTTAGGGTTCAATATCTTGTCCACAATTTACAATAAGTCTAAATCAACGAAGAGGATCCAAACCCAGAACAGCAAGAATCCTGCGAGCACCATTGAACCATTTCATATTGAAGATACACATTGTAAATTAGGGTTTAAAAAAGGGGACATTTTGCTTTAAAGAGCCGACTTAATTGAATTGACGTGCCTTCAGGAGTCATTATCCTTCAGATCAAACCAACATGAGACGCCGCCAGTATTAAGTTAAGTATTTTTTGGAGAGGTTTAAAAGGGAATGTTTTATGTTGTTATTCAAGGGAAGTTCAATGCATTGTAAATGAGTCAGCTGTGTTATCTTGTAGCTCTTGGTGGTAAAAGCTTCTTAGGTTTATCTCCACATGACAAACGGCCAAGACAGATAACCCGTTATTTTGCAACCCTTTTCCCGACACCCACACACCCTCACAGCGTTCTGGTGTTTTCCCAGCATGCCTTGTGGTTGAGGCAGTGGAGGGTGTGGTCGTCTGGGTGAACAGGCCGAGACAAGTATTCCTCACTTACAGAAAGCTGTAAAAAACGGTCACATGACTCAGACAGCTGATCCAGTTAAAACCAGAATCGTCAAAATCAGAGAGGTGGAGAAACACCAAATCTTACATTTCCCAAAATGCACCTGGATAGAAGTTTTTTTTAATCTGAGACTCCCCTAAACAGACACTTAGACTATGAAGGTTTCTCATTTCTCTAATTCCCCTCCTCGACTCCTATCCTCGTGACTTAGTCCCGCGCACAGGAGATGCGAGCGGAGGAGTCGAGGAGGGGAACCTGAGCGGTCATTTTAAAGAGACGTCCATTAATGATGACAGGAGGCACAGCAGCCCTCTGTCTGATGGACTGATGTGTTCATGACGACTTATATATTTACTTGTAATTCATTCACAGTGCGGTATAATGAGACAATAACAGGCTACAGATGCGGACATATACACACGCATATATTTATATAAATATATACAATTTCAGAATCAAACAAGTATGAGAGCACTCTCATAATAACGTAACACTATCAGAGACTGGATATATCCCCCCCCCCCCTGGTCGCTACAATGGGGAAATGAAATTACGGGCCAAAAGTTGTATTTACAAATATTAAAAGTAAGCAGAGGACACCAAACCAACTGAGACCTGTCTGTCCCACACACACACACACACACACACACACACACACACACAACACACCACACACACACACACACAACACACACACACACACACACACCACACACACCCACACACACACAACACACACACCACACACACACACACACACACACACACACACACACACACACACACACACACACACACACACACACACACCACACACACACACCCACTTGTGTATTTTATTAAGTGAAGCACTAAATGGTCTTAGAAAAATATCGACTCTTTGTTTGTAGATATCTACTAAACTAAAGCAAACAAAGAGTAGGCCTGTTAGACTGAGGGATATATATTATACACACTGCTCTGCTTTCTGCACGGACCTCACAGCTGTTCTCACTGGAAACATCGCGTTGTGATTCAAGCAGTTAATAAAATAATGTCCAGGGGATGCATGCAGAGCTGTCATTGGCTGAGATAAGTCCGGCCGTGCGTCACGACTCTTTGAAACATCTCTGTTGCCGGAAATACATCCGTGGAGGACCGTGGAGGAGCCATCAGTGTATCCTCGATTATAGCTCCTCCAGAGAGCCTCCTCGATGCTCGATCCTCGAAGTGCATTTAGAGAAATGAGATGTCCTTCAACATGGCGCGCTGAAATCCATTTCCGGGTCACTACCGGAGGACCGAGGAGTCGAGGAGTCGAGGAGGGGAAAGTAGAGAAACCTTCTATATGTTAGACATCTATAGTGTTAATCCCAAATGTGATTGGACGGTACAGAGTGTGAGGTCAGAGGTCAAAAAGAGGGGGTCGACTTAATTACAGGTCCAGGGTCAGCTTCCCTGGGCAGTGAGGAATTCTGGGTAATAAGGTGAATCTGCTGACAGTCTATTGAGTTTGCCTATAAATAAAATAATTTGCAAAACATTATGATTTGTGAGGAAACATTTCATTATTAAGATTTTTTTAATTTGAAACCTTCTCGATCCTCCTTAGCAACGGTCATTACAGTCCTTAGCAACGGTCATTACAGTCCTTGATAGCGGTCTGTTCTTCTGGATAAACAATGTGTCACATGTTCTGAATTGACCAATCAGAACTTTATTTAGCCTCCGTATTGTTTATGGTTGAATGTGGGCCGCGAACATTTTTTAAATCTTAATAAGTGTTGAAAAAGGTTGGGAACCGCTGCACTACATTTTGCTAAATAATAAAAAGGTACATAAACTGCATTTAGACAGCAACCCCGAATATACACACACACACACTTTTTTTCACTGTTTGTAAAGCATGGTTGTGGTTAAATATGCTAAATAAATGGCCTTGCCTTTTTACATGCAGACAACAACACACATTTACCTTTAAATGCTGTTTGTATTACATTATTTAAGTTACTTTGAGGGAACTAAAGGAATAAAAATGTCGGAAATTAATGAAAAAGGCTTAAAAAAACACCTCAAGAGACAAGAAGCTAGCATTTAGGAAGCTATGCATTTTAAAAATGTTGGTTGTATTTCTGGAGTTCACACGTTGAGCAGCAGTTGTTCTTTGGGTGAACAATGTGTTTTAAAAGACGGTTAGAGAGCTGGTGAGTGATCACAGGAAGTAGTTCAAAGTGCAGCTACAGAGACTTAAAGGAACACGCTGCTGATTAGAGATCAATGAAACAAGGAGTCTGCAACAGGAAGTGATCAGAAAATACAGCAGGAATAAAACACAGTTACAATAAAAGGTGTGCTTTGTAAGATAAGGCCAGAATTCAACATAATAAAATAATGTATGAACAGAACGTGAAGAAGTTACAGCTTTAACGCTATTTTACGTGGTTTGTGTTTAGGCGTGTGCTGGTGGGTGTTTTCTCCCCATAGTTAAAGATAGCATATCACAAGTCCACAATAACTCTGTGTCTCAATCTTCGAGAAAATGGCTGAAAAGTTGTACGCAAATTTCCAGTTGTAGTCTAGCTTGAAATTTTTATAACATAACTTTTACCTGTATTTGTTTTTAAAACATAAATGGAAATGATCACTCCCTAAATACAAAAGAGAGGCAATATGTTATACCAATGTTCAATAAGAAAGTACATTTCCCAGTCATTCGTGATTTATCAACATAAGGCGTGGAGGAAGTGCTGCTGGTGCCTTTTATTGTTTGTTGACATGGTTTTGTACTGACTGACTGACTGATATATTTCTTAGCTGAACAATGAAACATAATTTGTGAAATGGCATTATGGACTGGGTCAATATCCGAATTACAGTATTAGTGAAACATTCGGTAAAAGGCAGAATATGTACAAATATCTGAATAAGTAATGTGGTGCTGCAGAGAGGTTAAGGCCTAGAGATGGTATTCTTAAGACTTAATCAAAATAACTTGTTTGGTATAGATCCTCACAAACAACCAGCTACGTTTATAGCTACCAACACAACTACGAACTATACAGGAAACAGAAACCAACTTGTAACAAACCAACTGTAACACACAGAACGTGACAAACAGCCTGAAAAACAAACAAACAAACACACAATAGGCGCGTTCACACCGGAGTACTTTTCCCGTTGAGTTCCGTTAGTACCCCTTATGTCGCGTTCACACCAAAAAGAGTACTTAGTGCCGGGAATTTTTACCCTAGAGAGGTGGTACCAAAAAAGTACCAAAAAAGTACCAATTTCTGATTGGCTGGGCGAATTGCAAACCACGCCCCGTAAAACTCTGAAAAGTGTTTTGAAGCCGCCATTGTATTTGCTGGCATTAGCATTATTAGCATTAGCATTAGCCCCGCGCACCAACGGAGAGAGACTAACTTATGGCAACACAAAAGAAAACATGGGAGCGGTGGAGATGAGGAGGTGTCGGCGTTCTGGCGATTTACTCGGAAGGCTTCAGTAGAAGCTGCTGGGAGTCCCAGCAGCTTCTACTGAAGCCAGTCCCCAACTCCGGGGACTTCCAGCCGGGGACTTCGGGTGGCAGTATACGCCGTGAAGTGGTTTGCGGCCTGCCAGTAAACCCAAAGCAGAAGAAGAAGAAGAAGTGACGTCAGCGGCTCATTTGCGTAATCTTCCCTCAGGGAAAAGTACTCCGTTGTGAACGCGATTGGCACTTAGTGCCCTGGGTACTAATGGCGCGTTTCCACTACAGCGCGGAGCCCGGTTTAAGAGGGCTGTGACGTCAGCGGCCCGACTTTGGTTGCGTTTCCACTTGGCCTAGTACCGGCCGGCGGGTCCTAATTCACAGTTTTTCTGGCCTCATAAAATCGTGGTTCTAGGGCCAGGAACAACCAGGCTGAGTTGTGACGTCAACACTCTCGACTGCTGATTGGTCAGAGAGAATCGTCACAATCGGCGCGCGAGATAATCCCTAGCGTCGCATATATATATAGCGAAGCTTGCAGCATTTTTATAAACAGCATTTTTGTCAACAGAGGAGCTAAAATGGCAAAGAAAAGCACGCCGTGGTTGGTCGAGGAAGTGACGACGTTCCTACATTACATTGCAGATGATAAGATCCAGCGGGAGCTCGACGGGACAACTCGCAATATTAAAGTATTTCAGGAGGTCTCTACACAGATGTCCACAAGCGGCTACTCGAGGACTGTCGTGCAGTGTAGGGAAAAACTCAAAAAGATGAAGAGTGAATATCGCTTGGTCAAAGATAATAACAACAGGAGTGGTGCCAGTAGGAACAACTGGAAGTGGTTTGAGCTAATGGACACCATTTACGGCCATAGACCGGCTAGCGTTGGGAGGGATGGAGGCCTGGACTCTGCAACGGCGTTACTGGAGTCTCTGCATGGTACGTTTTTTCTAACGCTCTGTTATTTGCTTGAAAGCGTTGTGTCCCTATCTGTTCTAAAGCTCACTTCTAACAAATAAGTCGTCACGGCAGTTTTAAGCAGCGTGACTCCGCCCACCAAAAAGCCGATCGCTCCGCCTACACTGCGTTACTAGTTACTGCGCCAGTTCCTAAACTGTAATGGAAACGCGCCATCAAGTGAGCTGGTCCTAACAAGGCCTAACGAGGCCGAGCGAGGCCGAGCGAAGCCGGGCTCCGCGCTGTAGTGGAAACGCGCCATAAGTGCCGGCACTAAGTGCCCAGGGCACTAAGTACGGCAAAGTACCTGGTGTGAGAGCGGCTACTGTAACAAACAGCCTGAAAAACAAACAAACAAACAAACAAACAAACAAACAAACAAACTGTAAAACACACACTGTAACAAACAGCATGTAACAAACAAACAAACAAACAAACAACCAGCCTGCCAGAAACAAACTGTGACACACAGCCTGTAACAGACAACTAGACTGCCTGCAAAAAGTAAATTGTATCACAGAGCCTGAAACACACACTATAACACACACAGTGACACTATAACAAACAGCCTATGGAAATACAACCTGTAACACACAACCTGTAACAGACTGACTGTCACAAACAACCAGCCTGTAACAGACTGACTGTCACAAACAACCAGCCTGTAACAGACTGACTGTCACAAACAACCAGCCTGTAACAGACTGACTGTCACAAACAACCAGCCTGTAACAGACTGACTGTCACAAACAACCAGCCTGTAACAGACTGACTGTCACAAACAACCAGCCTGTTACAGACTGACTGTCACAAACAACCAGCCTGTAACAGACTGACTGTCACAAACAACCAGCCTGTAACAGACTGACTGTCACAAACAACCAGCCTGTAACAGACTGACTGTCACAAACAGATTGTAACAAACAGAAATCTGTCTCAACACACAGAAAACCAGCCTGTCACAGCCAACCTGTACAAACAGTCAGCAAGAATCACACAAACACAAAGCCTGTGAGAAAAAACAATCAACAGACACAACCCAGCAGCCAGCCTGTAACCAGAGCTCGACTTCCGAGACAAGTCGACAAACTTTGCTAGCCACAGCGCTAACTAGCATGCTACTAGCCGTTGCCGTTTGAAACCATGACACACCTGGCTAACTAGCTAGCCACTGCGGCTAACTAACTTCTAAGTGCGAGCAAGGTAAAAAAAACGCATCGTCATTAAATAAAACATGATATTACAGTAAACGTGAGTGTGTTGATGCTGTTAGCTTTAGCATCAGAAGCTAACAGCCAGAGAAGAGGCCGAGGGTCAGACTAACCTGGAGGAGGAAATGTCTCGGTGAAAACCTGCTGGCAGCGACGGGAACTGATTATCTCCTCTTTTCCCAGTCCGACCCGTTAATGTCAAACACCCCGTCTTTCGGTGTCCTAAGTTAGCTGTTGAAAAATTATTTTGTACACGTCAAATCACGGTTTAAAACGAAGCAGCCGAACCTGTCTCCTGCTCTGAGCTAACTAACTACTGCCGTGACGTGACGTCCAGCTGGAGCCGTGCGTAATGACGTAGGAAGCTTGGCAAAGATCGTCTCCATAAATAAGGGGTCTCCGTACTGATACTTCATCCGGAAGATTTAGCATTTTACAAGAATCAGAATTACTTTATTTGTTCGGCAACGGGGAAATGCAGAGGTGGGAGAAGATGTTATACTTGAGTAGTACTATGATCTTGTAATTGTAAAAGTCCTTCAATCAAAATCTTACTCAAGTAAGTTTGATGCTAAAGTATCAGCATCAAAATATAGTTAAAGTAGCGACAGTAAAAGTAGTCATTGTGCAGATTGGTCCATTTCAGAATAATATATATGATATGTTTTATAATGATTGATCATGAAAGTGTTCTCAAAGCTGGTAAAGGTGCAGCTAGTTTGAATGACTTTGTATACTGCAGGGTAGCTTGTGAATTTACTCCAGGTGGAACTAAAGTCTGATTTAACACTTGATTATATTTCACATCATTCATCCAGATCTGTAAAGTAACTAAAGGGATTCAATACATGTAGTGGAGGAAAAGTACACCTTTTAAGAGGGATTATTAAGAGTATTCATTTTAAGAGTTCTGGCATAATGTATAACAACACAATGTACAGAATAACATTTTTCTCTGTTCTACTTTTTTACACCTTGGTATTCATTTATTTTGTCTGCATTTTGTTTGTTTTTAACTCCTTTGTGCTGCAAGTGGTGCAATGACCTTTGGGGGAAGAAAATGCATAAAAAATAAACAACAACATTCAACAACACAACAAAATGGACTTAATTTGCATGCATGATCATAAATCTCAAACTCTTAATGTACAACATTTCTCAAACAGGAAGAAACGTTTTCTTTATTTGTGTCTAATATAATAATTAATAACATATTTTACAAAATAAAAGTTGAATGAAGCTTATTGACCCAGCATGTATTTCTACAGGTTTGTGTCATAAGGTTCTTTTGGTTCACAGCAACGGAGAGGAGGAAGACCTCTTCGTGATTAATAATACATCTTTGAGTCGGGTTGAATTTCAACAACAGCAACAAAACCTGCTGCAGGTTTCCATTATAAAAAATACATCAAAACACAACCTGCAGAACCGGAAAAACCGGGATCATTAGGGGTCAAAGGGCAAGACCAGGACACATTTTTGTTCAGTCTGACTGAAATTATGCTGATCAGATTTGAACAAAACGGACTATTTTCTTATTTAAATAAATTATTGTTCTTCGTCTTCCCTTCTCCACCTCTTCTGTTCCTCCTCTTCCTCTGAACATAGTTAATAGGAACCTGGACACTTGCAGCAATATGTGTTTCAGTGTCGCCCTCTGGTGGCAGTTTGACCCTCCATCATGAGGGAACTTCAACTATTTTCCACCTCTGCTTGTGTTTCCAGCTGCTGGGGAGTACACTGCACACACGGCAAGATTACTGAACAGGCTCAGGGGTCCAAAGAGTCAGGGATCCCTTTGGTTTTTGGCTGTAAATGTGAACCAGGTGCCAACAAGGAAGAAACAATAACGAAGAGACGCAAAAAAGAGACATAGAGATACAAAAATACCACAAAGAGACATAAAAACACCTGAAACAGAACGACCAAAGAAGACCTAGAAATGACCACAAAGAGACACAAAAAGGCCACCAAAGGATTTCAAAGAGATGTCAAACTATCACAAAGAGACACAAGTAACAAAAAGAGCTTTAAAACCACCACAAAAACCCAAACTAACCATCACACCTCAGAAATATACCATAAAGAGACACAATGATCACATAGAGACAGAGAACAACCACACATAGATTCAAAAATACCATGGAGAAAAAACAACTGTAAAACACAATAGGACAATACAACTAAGAAATTACCACAAATAGACACAAAAAAGCAAAACAAACAGTTCACTGTGTGTCTTTCTCTCATGTAGCACATATCGTGCACAGATTCCAATCTGACATTCTTATTACACAACACACCTGAATGTACCACCCATTTGACGGCTTTCTACGTGCATTGTGGGTGATGTAGTTCCAGGTTTTAACAAGGAAGAACAATGTGTCAATATCTTTGGATGTGCATTAACGTTCATGTCTTTTTAACTGTAAATAATGGGTCCACAACTTTGATAAATCAGTTTATTATTTTGAACCGAACCAGGATCATCACTGAGGGTTCTTCTGTGACAACACACATATAAACACACCATCAAAATCTGACCCTTTTTGTAGTACTGATGGTGTCAGCAGGGGTCAGGGTTACAGATACAAACAGACACAAACGCCAACAAATGTATGTTGAACACTTTATTTATATTGTCAATACTAATGTAAAGTGTTATACAGGAATACAAACTAATACAAGAAACACTGAGAACCTTCTGTTGATGTTTTATGTTTAAAAGAACATCTGACCAATAACCATCTACATATACATTTAAGATTTATTTTGGATTAACTGACAAGCTTCTGTAGATCTACTGAGGATCCCCAGTATAGCTCTGGTGGTTCCCAGTAGATCTCTTGATCTGAGTTATCTGCTTCATGGCATGGTCTCCACGTTGACCTTGGATAGGGTGACGTCGCGGAAGATGTTGAGCGTATTGATGGATCTCAGGTTGCTGACCCGGTGATGGAAAGTCAGGACATGAGAGTTGTTGACGGCAACCTTAAACTCTTTGTTGTGCACAAGATCTTCATCTGCAAAGGAAAATCCACAAAATCATCATCAACCTGCTTTTTCACAGATAAGCCCTTAAACCCCACTTTACTGTGTATTTGGTCCGTTGGTGTCAACTTGAAGATAGATTCAGACCTAAAAACGGCAAGCAGTTTTTTGCCAAGCGTGATTCTAAACAAAGTCAATGCAAATACGCGAATGGACAAATACATTCTGTCTACGCAAGCAGAAACATGTTTAACCTTGAGCCAAATGTCGGTGTGAAGCTGTGCCCCCAGAATCAGAAATGTAGGAAGAACTTATTTTGGTCATCTGTCGAAACTCGGAGCTCTAATACTAAACATCAGTACCTAAAAGGAAGGCATTTTTGGCCAATCTGGTAATTTCTGTCATAGTTAATCGCTGAAATTAGCATTGCTAAGGTATGTGGTATCTTTGGAGGTAACCCCCTCTTCTTCCTGGAAGAAGTACTCCCATCAGCATATCAAATCTAGAGGCTTAAAAACAACATTGTTTCTGACCCCAACCATGTCCTTAACATCCAATAGTAAGTGTTGCCGTCAAATCTGAAATACAGGGTAACATAATTTGAAATGTAAAGTAAATCCCAGTTCAAATTAACATTAAAGAGTCTTGAACATATTGTCCTCAGTGATTTTAATGTTATGTTAAATGTCTGTTTTCCTATCCATTTGTCCTTGTTGATATTGCAAATGGAGCTGCTTTTATAAAAAGAAACATTTCCGACTTGATCGGACAATAAAGTATTGTCGTATTGTACTTGCAAGTAACCACAATTCCCAAAAACATCCCGGCAGCCGTAATCACACACATCTTACCTCACGTTTATGAATGCTATTAAAAACAAGTACCAATACTACAAGTGTTCTTAGTATAAATTAAATATTGGACCTCGAATGGCTGCCCTGGAATGAAGGGGAAGTTCTGCAGATCTCTCTCCTCTTTCCCCCACTTCTTGCTGATGCAGCTGTTTCTGACGATCACCTTCTTGCCGCCCTCATTGAAGCGAGGGTTGAAGTGGAAGGCCAGATCGGTGGGTGTTTTTAAATCAACTGTGAACCTGGAAAACAACAGAGACCATCAACTCAAAATCTTTAAACGTATTACAGTGTCATACAGTGAAGTCATGTATCCATCCATTCGTTGTTCATGTTAAAGTGTTGATACTGACATGTCAGCATTTGATTTGATGGTTCCAGCGATGGTGATGAGCATTTTGTCATAAACTCCACTGGGCAGAGTCATGCTGTACGGAACCGTCTGTAAACAGGAAACAGATTTAATTTCCATGAACAATGGATTATCCACCCATCAACTATTCATTCATCCAACAAGCCCCACAAATTCATCAATAACAATCCATGGGTTCATTGATTTATTGATTCAACCATCCATCCATCCATCATTTAGTCCTCCAACAATCCATCAAAAATAATCTGATAACCATCCATTATCCTTTCACCCATCCAACAACAGTCCATCTATCCATCCGTCCGTCTGTCCATCAGTTCACCCAACCATCCAAAAATCCCTTCAATTTATCCATCCAATAATCCCTCCAATGTACCCATCCATCCTAGTCCATCCATTCATCCATCCATCCATCCAAGTAATCGGTAAACGATTCATCCATCCAATAATCCCCCCCAATTATCCATCTATCCTTCATCCAACTGTCCATTCATCCATCAAACATTCAGCAAAATGCATCCATCCAATAATCTCTCCAATTTACACATCCATCAATTTTACATCCAGCCAACCATCCAGCCAACCATCCACCCAAATATTCGGACATCAATCCATCCGTCCAATCATCCCCCCAGTTATCCATCTAATCCTTCCATCCTTCATCTATACGTCCATTCATCCATCAAACAACGATCCATTGAACAACAATCCACCCAATCATTTGACAATCATCCATCAATAAAAAATTCCTTCCAATTCATCCATCCATCTATCCAATAATCCCTCTAATTTAGCCATCCATCCATCCATCTATCCAATAATCCCTCCAATTCATCCATCCATCAATTCATTCATCTATCCATCCATCCAATAATCCCTCCAATTCATCCATCCATCAATTCATCCATCTATCCATCCATCAATCCATCTATCCAATAATCCCTCCAATTCATCCATCCATCCATCTATCCACCCAAGTAATCGGTAATCGATCAGTCCATCCAATAATCCCCCCGAGTTATCCATCCAATCCTTCCATCCTTCATCTATACGTCCATTCATCCATCAAACAACGATGCATTGAACAACAATCCACCCAATCATTTGACAATCATCCATCAATAAAAAATTCCTTCCAATTCATCCATCCATCTATCCAATAATCCCTCTAATTTAGCCATCCATCCATCCATCTATCCAATAATCCCGCAATTCATCCATCCATCAATTCATCCATCCATCCATCCATCCATCCATCCAATAATCCCTCCAATTTACCCATCCATCCATCTTCCATCCATCATCCATCCAGCCAACCATCCAACAACAATCCACCCAAATATTCGGATATCCATCCATCCACCAAAGTAATCGGTAATCGATCCGTCCGTCCAATAATCCCCCCAGTTATCCATCCAATCCTTCCATCCTTCATCAATACGTCCATTCATCCATCAAACACCGATCCATCGAACAACAATCCACCCAATACAAAATTCTTTCCAATTCATCCATCGTTGTTGATCCGTCCATCCATCCATCCATCCATCCATCCATCCATCCATCCATCCAACAATCCCTCCGGCTCCCCACAATTGTTTCATAATTAATCTCTTGTTCTGTCTCACCAGACTCTGTTTGGGGGCATAGCCAGGTCCAGGTCCAGGTCCAGGTCCAGGTCCAGGAGACGGCCAGCCAGGTTGGCTTGGCTGGCTGGGCATTTGATCTCCAGGTTGGGGTCCAGGCCAGGCACCTCCACCCCCAGGTTGACCTCCAGGTTGGGGTCCAGGCCAGGCACCTCCACCTGCAGCGGGAGCGGGACCTGCAGGCCAGGCACCTCCACCTGCAGCGGGAGCGGGACCTGCAGGCCAGGCACCTCCACCTGCAGCGGGAGCGGGACCTGCAGGCCAGCCACCTCCACCTGCAGCAGGACCTGCAGGCCAGGCACCTCCACCTGCAGCGGGAGCGGGACCCCCAGGCCAGGCACCTCCGGCTCCTCCTCCACCCGCAGCTACAGGCCAGGTGGGGTTGAGAGTAAGTTGACGTGAATGTGGTTTACACTGTTTTTAATTGCTGACTTCTCTGTTTTTATTAATCTGTTCTGTTGGATTTGATTTTTGGATTTTGGAGACTCCTGGTGGTCGGATTAAAACAATTTATTACATGGCTAAATCGTATACTTCCGATTGGTCACTTCAGAACATGTGACATGTTGTTAATACCGTAGTACAGACCTCTGTCAAGGACTATATTGACCGTTGCTAAGGAGGCTCAAGAAAGAGAAAGGAAAAGAGGTTAAGGCAGACAGGAAGTAAACACTAACAGGAACACGGTAAGGGCTCTGCAGAGGTTAAGGACGTTTTAGTGGATCAGAAACTGTAAACAGATTTGGACAGTGCTGTTGTAAAGTTGTTGCAGTTCCAGCCGTTGGTGCGCCGTGGAATGGAGTTTTTTTTTCTTAGCGGAAGAAATACGATGATTTTTAAGTCAATAACATAATTTCAATTAATATTGGGAGTCGAGCCTATAGTTTGTTTAGTATCTGGTCGTGTAATAAGCGGGATAATGTGCAGCGACTTGGTCATTATGCGGAAAAGAACACCCCTCGCTGCACATTATCTCTTACATCAATACTCATTGATATACTCTTTTTTTTTTACATCCATCTGAACTAGAGACAGGGGTAATATTCTGGGGAAAAACTCCAGGATTAAAGTTGTAGGCGTACATTTACAAGAACAAAATTAGAACTTCTCAAGATTCTAGGTTTAAATGTTCAGTGAAATATTGTGTTTTTTGTAAAGGAATCAATTCTATAAGGTCAATGCAAAAAGAGGAAGGAATTCAGTCTATGCAAGCGGAAATATTTGAAATAACACTGTTCCACACAGCGGCTTCATACCATTAATAATATTGAAAAATAAGTATGTGTAATGATGATGGCATTCTTACCTGGCCAGGAGGGATTGGTGGGCGGGTTGTTGCCCCCACCAGAGGGCCAACCACCGAGGGCGTCTTCCAGCTGCAGAGATAGAAAAAGGAAATCACGGGATGTCTACATTTGAAACCGACCCAACTATTACCCTATCATTATCCCAATTATTTTGCAGTTAAACATAGTAAAAACAGCAAACAGAACCATAAGATCCTGCTGTCTTTAAAGAGCCGTATCTCCCATCACCAACAAACACATAAAAACAAATGTTTCAGAGCTGCACATGAACGCAGCACAGTGTGTTTCAGTGTGTGTGCAGAATTCAGGGTGTGGGTGCAGACTTCAGGGTGTGTTGGTGACAGACTCATCAGGAATGTTCTGTATGTAGGTGTTGGTTTAAGAGATGAATGCCTCCCTATTTAAATTCTTACCCCCTTAAACACATACACACACACACTAGGCAAACACAAGCTACAGTGTCTGTATTGTGTCAGTTTCATAGTATACAGTAGAACTATGATCTTAGCTAACTGAACAAGGTCATTGCTGTTAAAGCTAGGGTTGGTCAAAAATGTTTTATATTTCTTGAAATTATCCTTAATAAATCAAATGCTCTGAAAAATAATTAGGTATATGTGCATAATTGTTGCAGGACTGTAAAAGAGTGGTACAGGAATGACTCCTAAAACCCAGAAATTAGTCAGCATTTTACCACTTCCTTTTCCCTCGTCTTGAAGTCAATGTTTTTTTGTATGTGTTTTTGGTTGCCTGAAATAAAGTCTGTGATCAACACAAGCTAAAGAAGTTTTTTACATTTTGTTCTACAACATTAAAATATGTCAGTTAATACCCCACTGGTGAATGTCTGAAGCTTCTACGTGTCTAAAAAGCAGCGGTTGCGAACATTAGCTGCCTTTAGCTTAGCGGTGGTGATGTGAAGTCATGTGACCGTGTTGTAGTTCCTTTATAGCCCAACATTAGCTGCCTTTAGCTTAGCGGTGGTGACGTGAAGTCATGTGACCGTGCTGTAGTTCCTTTATAAACCAACATTAGCCGCCTTTAGCTTAGCGGTGGTGACGTGAAGTCATGTGACCGTGCTGTAGTTCCTTTATAAACCAACATTAGCCACCTTTAGCTTAGCGGTGGTGATGTGAAGTCATGTGTTCGTGCTGTAGTTCCTTTATAGCCTAACATTAGCCACCTTTAGCTTAGCGGTGGTGACGTGAAGTCATGGGACCGTGCTGTAGTTCCTTTAAAGTAATATATAGGGCAAATTTCGAAATCCAATGGAAAAATCCCATTGGCTTTTTGTCGAGGGAGTCCTTGTGATGCTAACTTCAGTGCACTACTCTATTAGCCAACCTGCCTTTGTTGCAATCGTTGCACGTCATTAGAAACCTCGACAAGCTGCTCGACAGCTGAATCAACAATAGCAATACTCATTGTTTAGGCTCATAATAACAATTTAAGGGGAGTGACTGTCACAGAAGGCCTAAAGGGAAAAGTTAAAGGGCTAATTTCTGGCTAGGATTAGCAACAGTTTGACCTAATTTAAGTCAGGTAATGATTTTCCACACAGTGATATTAAACATTAACTTAATTTTGCAATGAAACCTGCCCTTTCTTTACTTTAGGGGATGTAATGTGCTTTATTTTAGACATCTAAATGAACACATGCTACACAGCGGTAAACATGAAATCACATTTAGGATTCAGGTGAGGGATGAAACTCAGACTTACATTCATGTTGCTCGACTGTGATCTGAAACACAAAGAAACATTTGAAAACGACAGGAAAAGAAAACAATGTCTGAGGGTGTGGTGGGCGAATCCCAACATGGAGAATAGAAACCTGAAACTCTTCATCTTCCTCCTCTTCCTCCCACTGTGTGAAGGAGTTTAAGAAACTACATATTCCTAACATGTCAAATACTAAGCTCTTTAATGAGTTCTGCTTTATTTGTAGTACAAACCTCTGACAGTATTAAAGTTTAGCCTCCAGCTTCCCTACTCGTATTTCAGCTTTACGCAATATTTCCTGTTTTACACAACACAACCTTTGCACTTAAAATTCCTGTATTTTCTGAAATTATTTGCAATTTCACAGACATTCATGTGGCATTTCTTCTTTGTATGGTATGCAAATGCTCCAATTGAGCACAGGTGTTTCCACCGATCGAGCCTCTACTTAAGGCTGCTTTTTGTTTTCTGTTGCTCTGTTTGGACTTCACAACCTTGAACGAGAGGGTAAGCAGGTTACTTTGGCACAGCATTGTTATTTTTGACTTCAAATAAAGCTGTCTTGAACAAATAATGACTTGGGTATTATTTTATCAATGTCCAGCAAAGTTATTAATGTGTTTCCCTCAGTGTGCCTTTTACCATGCCCCTATGCCAACTGTGATGAAGGCGGCTTCTTCACAAAATAAAAAGTAAAAAAATACATACATAATAATAACAATGATAAGTAAATAGATAAATATTAAATTATACATAATCCTCAATAATAATAAAAATAATATTAAATACATAATAGCTCAAAATTAGCTGCACCTCAACCAACTAAAATCCTGCTTTGTAATAATAATTTAATAAACTTATTTATCAATAATATAATATAATATAGCATAACAGTCACAGGGGATGATTATTTTGTACTGATTATACTTTGGCTACCTACTTTTACTTTTCAAAGTGTTTCCACAGTGTGGTATTAGTACTTTTAATTCAGTAAAGGATCTGAAGCTCTGGTTTCTGTGGTGTTGGAGGCGGAGTCAGACACACACACACACACACACACACACACACACACACACACACACACACACACACACACACACGCGATCCACAGAGCAGCGTTTACTGTTTACTTCCTCTAACTGTCAGCAGACTCTCTCATCAGTAATTGTGTTTGCATTAACTGTATTTAATTTGCGGTACATTACTCTAGTATCTCCATGTTGCTGTTACTTGTACACTAAACTGCAGCATTGATATCCATCACATCAATCAATATTATAAAAATCATGATATAATGAAAAGAAAGACAACCCGTATATAATAGTAAAACACAAAAACTGAATATTTGGCTGAACATTGAAGTACATTTACCTTACGTAGGCTACTTGAAGTACATTTTGCTGATAATACTCAAATACTTTTACTTCATTAGGGTTTTAAAATCTGTTAACTTAATCTGTTGACTTCTATAAGCATCTATTTATTCTCTCTAATAAGATTAAGAATGTGTTGCTTGTTGGAAAATTCGGTGAGTACACAAGTTTAAAACGATCAGGTTTCACCGATGGGCCGATAAGTCACTCCCCCCCCCCCGCCCACCCGCCCACCCGTTGACAATTAACTAGCGGCACCGAAGTGGGCCGGTCGGATAAGGCAACAGTTTTGTTTTTTTAAACTCAGCAAGTAAACAAGTGAAATATGATCTGTACATCAAATGGCCAACAAAACAACCCCATACACCATTTCTATCCACAGAAAACAGTTTTTCTTCCTCAGTGAAGAAGAAGAAGGCAGAAAACAACACTAGGGCCTACATTTTTTGTTTTCACGACAAGTTTCAGGTTTCAGATTTACTTCCTGCTTCTTCTTAGTGGTTTTAAAACATCGTCAGAGGAAGATGAAGATGAAGAAGAAGAGACCTTTCAGAATAAAGTCTGAACACAAAGAGTGAATGAATAAAAAGTATAAGACGTACCTGAGTTTACCTGAGGCAGCTGCACGCAGACTGACAGTGTGTGTGAGACACCGGGAGAGTTGTTAAGTTCCGAGCCTCACCCTGTCCTCACAGACCACACCCTCACAAAAAGTGTGTGTGTGTGTGTGTGTGTGTGTGTGAGTGTGTGTGTGTGTGTGTGTGTGTGTGTGTGTGTAAGGGGGGGGGGGTGTTTGGGAATGTTGCAATGTCAACTTAATTTTATTTTTTTGTTTGATTCAGAACAGTTTTTTCTTTTTCCCCACCCACGGACTTGAGGGCGAGATCATTGTCTATTTGGTCTGTTGTATATATATATATATATATATATATATATATTATGTGTTGCCATGGTAACTAACAAGCAGATTAACCTAAGTGTTTCCTAACAGGGAGGATTTTTTGTTCACCTTTTCATTTCTTTGATGTTTTAGGAGTTTCAAACACACCCAACGTCCACAAGGCTACTGTTTAAATGGATCAGGTTTCACTCTGTAACCCACTCTGTGACACACCTGCGTATATAATTAGATATAATATATAGTGAACACTCTCTATGACACCCATGTTTGCTTGTGACACTTTATAATCATAGTTTTTAACTCTCATAAATATTCCTAATGATTTAAAGAAGCCCTATTCTGCTTTAAGGGTTTTACCTTTCCTGTGGTGTGTTAAATGGGTTTTAGTGCATGTAAATGGTCTGCAAAGACTAAAATCCCTGTGTTATTACACATGTCTCATAACCCCCTTTTTGAACATTAAAGTATGGAGACATGTCCCAGTAGAGACACTACACACTGATATACACCTGAACATCAGCAGGAGAGGACTCTTGAAAGTAGAGACACTACATACTGATATACACCTGAACATCAGCAGGAGAGGACTCTTTAAAGTAGAGACACAACATACTGATATACACCTGAACATCAGCAGGAGAGGACTCTTTAAAGTAGAGACACAACATACTGATATACACCTGAACATCAGCAGGAGAGGACTCTTTAAAGTAGAGACACTAAAGATTTGTTAGAAAATGTTTTCAACTTAAATGTATTTGAAAAGTGGGCTTATTGCCACATGAATACTACTATGTAATATATTTCAACATATATATTTATGAAGTATAATATAAGACAAGATGAAGTTTCAGGTGTGGGCCATATTCCATTATACTTTTAGAATTGGCTTAGGGTCAATTAAAAATGTACAACACACCCCTGATCTATGCATTTGAATGTATTGCCTGGTTAATAAAAGTGCAACACAGTACTAGTCACATAGTGTCACACTGTAGATCCTGTTTTACATTGATCTCTCATCAGAGATGGCCTTTTTTTCTTAGTGACTATGTATATAATTGAACATCTGTATTAGGAAAGGGGAACATTTGAGTTTCACTTCCCCTCTGACTGGGGCTCATGTAGTTTCTGTACGTTTGTCCCGGTGGTGCGTATCAGAACCTCAGGTCAGGTCACAGCTCAGCACTCTGTACGCTGTTTCATACGAGGGAGTTTCTTGTATGACTATATGAGGCCCACATTAGCTCCCATACAGCAGTCACTTCATGCATCTTCAGCTCTTGGTGCTGGGAGTGACTTTCATTTCAAATCCACTACAGCTCAGAGACAGAGAAATAAAACATAGCTACTGAATGCAAACTATTTTCTATGAAGAACAGTTTAAACATTAAACTAAACTAACCCTATTTATGTAAAGGCTGGTTAATGCACTCTCTGTAGACTCAAATCAGTATCTCACCCTGGATGTAGACTACCAGTACCAGCAGTAAAAACAGCAATAACCTTATTTAAAAACTGGATAATCGTGCATCAAGCCCAACAAATCTTCTCTGAGAGTTGTCTGTGTTACATCGCTTGAAAAAACAACAATGCTGCCCTCTTGTGTCGAAATAGGAGTATGTAAAGACATTTGAATCTTTCACATCATGCACTGAATCTGAGATACAATGACATAAAAGTCCCTTCTTTAGCGGAGCAAAGTTCTCTTGTGAGTCTTTATTGCTTTGCAGTCGCCCTGTATAACAATCTAGAGTCTTTCTGTGTCTCTTTGTAGTTGTTTTGCCTCTTATGAAGTAATTTAGCACTTCTTTGTGGCGCCATGCCTCTCTTTCTCATCATTTTGCATTTCTTTGTGGACTTGTTGCGTCTATTTCCTCCTCTCTCTTTGCTCATTTTGTCTCTAAGTTGCATCGTGCATCTCTTTCCATTGTTTTATAAATGTGTGGTTGTTGTATCTACATTTCATTTTGTGTCTGCTAGTGCTATAGTGGATTTTGTATCCAATTGTAGTTTTTGATTGACTTTCAAACAACAATTTTAACGGTCACTTTAACGTGTCATGCCCTCTTATCGTCTCAGGTTATGCTTTCTCTGTTTGCAGTTTCCTGTGATTTTTGTATATATTTGTCTCATTGTAGATACTTTAATTCCTGCCCATGTGTGTTTCCATTGTGTGATTGTTTCACCTGTCGCTCCTTATCCCCCGGCCTTTAGCCTAGTTTTATATCAGCGTTTGGACAATGCCTACAGGTAAATACTTTCAAAATACTGTGTGTGCTTGTGTGTGTTTTCTAGTCTTGCATTTGAGTCAATTGTCTGATTCTGTGGTCGTCGCCCCTAAACCCAGTTGGCCCGGTCAGAAATCCAGACACAAACCAATTTAAGTCCACCTTTAATAATAATTTACATAATGTATTGATGATATTCGACGCCAGAAGTTGTTGGTTTTATGATTAACAACAACACACTCATTTCAGACTTTTCAATCATTCATATTTTATGTATACAACTGGAATGTGTGTTCTTGTCCAAAAGCCACATATCAGTGTTTCCCAGCCTGTTCATAGGATTTAAATGTACTCAGTTTGTGTGTCAACCTGTTAAGTACCATACGAGTGGGTTTCACGATGAATCTGACAAAGGCACGTTCAGTAAATGATTTGAAATGCTTTCCTAAACGTTGAAACAGAGGTATAAACCAAGACTCATGTGGTACTCAAAGCAGGTTATACAATACGCTCTTAATACATCTCGACTCAAGTCTGGCTTGATTGTCTCAGGCTTATCAAAAGTTTTAATGTTCAGGGGAAAAAATGGTCTTCTGTTGTGTTAGTTACAAATATAAAACAATACATACTTTTCAAAAGCTGTTAAAAAATACAGGACATCACCAATACATAATATACAACAAAAGAAGAAGCAACCTCCAGTTCAACACGTTCAGACAGTCTGATACAGTATGTGTGTAAGGCATCTATTGTAAAGGCACAGCTAAGGACAAGCACATCGATAGAAATGTTTTTACAGTGTTTTGCATGGTTTGTAGAACAACCTGCACAAAGAGTGTGATAGCAGAAGTGTGTGAAGTTCAATTCATTATATTCTGGGGTTGATACACCCAAAGACGCCAGTTTTTTATATTGCCTATAAAAAACTGAACGTCAAACTACTTTGAAAATCGATTCATTTGACTGAAATTAGATATGAGGACACACTGATATGGCTTCTCCTCTGCACAAAGACCACAGGGTCCCAAGCTGAGGGCCACAGTACAGCCCAGTATATCATTACACACTTTCCATGCCTCTTTTTTAACTATTGGACCCAGTCTGGATGCACGTGTCTCTGCAGAAAGAGCAACCATAGAAACCAGTTCCATCTCTCCACACACATGGACATTTCCCACTCTTCATATCTTGTGTTGTCCTAAAAAACCTTTACATGACACTACATTTTAATGATGATTTCATTATTCAAAAAAAAAAGTACTAATTCTTAAACTAGCTCCAAACTTTCTGAGTTGTAAGAAATAAAAAATAACGGGAAATTTTAAGACCCCAACAAGAACTCAGAGGGCAAATCAGCACGAGATCTCGCTCACAAGTCAGAACCTGATGGGCCAAAAACACAAGAATGGAAAAGCCCCACTCACTAACAGACGATGCTTTGCACAACATGCCACTATTTGAGGATGTTTAGTTTGCAGCCCTGAAGAAATAGAAATGTCTTTGCCTGATTTTTCTCACTGACAGACCTGTCAACCAAAATGTCTACACGTTAACTAGTGAATCCTTCGCCCTTTACTAGTTAACTAGTGAGATACATTGAAATTCCACTAGTGAACTAGTCGGGCTTAAAATGTTCACTAGTCGCACTTGTGGATCCCAAATGTGCACTAGTCGCACTAGTCGCACAGAATGCTAATGAGGAGGAGGGGAAATAATGCATCGAGGTCTCCTATTGGCCCTAAGATATAGCGCCACCCAGCCCAAATATTTTTTTAAGAGCTTAAATACACTGTGTTTTAAAATACAGTCATATGACCATATTTACAAAAATATAAAACAAAAGTATTTTTGTAATTATGATCATATGACTGTTTATCAAATTAAGTAAGAACATTGAATACTTTGTTAAAATTAGAAAGTTGCCTTAGGACTGCAGACAGGAATATAGATCCTGTTTAAAACATTTTATTAAGCTGCAATTTGAAAGGTGCTGGATTAGAATAGAACTATGACAACAGAAGGAGGGACATTAGTGATGGATAGAATTATTTTAAAGCATATTTATTCAAAATAAGTGTTATACTGTAACAGCAATATAACAATTTATGTGTTAAGAGATTTTGGTAGCACTACATCTTAAAAAATGAAGTTATTGAGTTTTTCTACGAGTATATATTTTCGGCGTTGCAGTTTGTAGACGGTCCCTAAGCACTCCTCTCTCTCCTCCAGCTGCAGATTGTGACCAATTCTTGATGTTTAGCTCGGATGACGGCGCGTATCGAACTGTTCTGATAAAAACGACTCTGTAGCTCATTTTCTACCTTGCTATGATTGTAAAGTCATGTTGTTTGTATTCTTACAACGTTAGATCTCGCGAGATCTCGCGAAGGGGTTTTGCGAGATCTCGCGAAGGGGTTTTGCGAGATCTCGCGAAGGGTTTTGCGAGATCTCGCGAGATCTCGCGAAGGGGTTTTGCGAGATCTCGCGAAGGGGTTTTGCGAGATCTCGCGAAGGGGTTTTGCGAGATCTCGCAAGATTCGCACCCCCTCTCGCGAGATCTCGCGAAGGGGTTTTGCGAGATCTTGCGGAGCTCGCGAGATCTCGCGAAGGGGTTTTGCGAGATCTCGCAAGATCTCGCACCCCCTCTCGCGAGATCTCGCGAAGGGGTTTTGCGAGATCTTGCGGAGCTCGCGAGATCTCGCGAAGGGGTTTTGCGAGATCTCGCGAAGGGGTTTTGCGAGATCTCGCGAAGGGGTTTTGCGAGATCTCGCGAAGGGGTTTTGCGAGATCTCGCGAGATCTCGCGAAGGGGTTTTGCGAGATCTCGCGAAGGGGTTTTGCGAGATCTCGCGAAGGGGTTTTTGCGAGATCTCGCGAAGGGGTTTTGCGAGATCTCGCGAGATCTCGCGAAGGGGTTTTGCGAGATCTCGCGAGATCTCGCGAAGGGGTTTTGCGAGATCTCGCGAGATCTCGCGAAGGGGTTTTGCGAGATCTCGCGAAGGGGTTTTGCGAGATCTCGCGAAGGGGTTTTGCGAGATCTCGCGAAGGGTTTTGCGAGATCTCGCGAAGGGGTTTTGCGAGATCTCGCGAAGGGGTTTTGCGAGATCTCGCGAGATCTCGCGAAGGGGTTTTTGCGAGATCTCGCGAAGGGGTTTTGCGAGATCTCGCGAGATCTCGCGAAGGGGTTTTGCGAGATCTCGCGAGATCTCGCGAAGGGGTTTTTGCGAGATCTCGCGAAGGGGTTTTGCGAGATCTCGCGAAGGGGTTTTGCGAGATCTCGCGAAGGGGTTTTGCGAGATCTCGCGAGATCTCGCGAAGGGTTTTGCGAGATCTCGCGAAGGGGTTTTGCGAGATCTCGCAAAGGGGTTTTGCGAGATCTCGCGAAGGGGTTTTGCGAGATCTCGCGAAGGGTTTTGCGAGATCTCGCGAAGGGGTTTTGCGAGATCTCGCGAAGGGGTTTTGCGAGATCTCGCGAGATCTCGCGAAGGGGTTTTGCGAGATCTCGCGAAGGGGTTTTTGCGAGATCTCGCGAAGGGGTTTTGCGAGATCTCGCGAAGGGGTTTTGCGAGATCTCGCGAGATCTCGCGAAGGGTTTGCGAGATCTCGCGAGATCTCGCGAAGGGGTTTTGCGAGATCTCGCGAGATCTCGCGAAGGGGTTTTGCGAGATCTCGCGAAGGGGTTTTGCGAGATCTCGCGAAGGGGTTTTGCGAGATCTCGCGAAGGGTTTT
>JASDAP010000120.1:282500-331138 GCA_031216635.1 Dissostichus eleginoides | reverse complement strand
ACTCTTTACATGTAACATGAGTCTGAATACATCTAGATATACACTCTCTTAAAAGGTGTTTATGTCAACGCTGTTATTATTTTCTCAGCACGTGTTTCTTGTTTGATTCCTGGGATAATATGAGTCACTGTGACATGTCGTCCTACTAAGAGCTCTTTCTCTTCAGCCAAGAATGATCCGGAAACCCTCTCACCATCATGAGTCTCACCAACTTTAGGGCTATTTTTGGAGCGATAAACAAATAAATACGTCATAAAAGACCTGTGTCAGTAGAAGTCTTAAGACCTTTTAATATACTGCAACAAGTATAAATCATGCATTCTTAATTGTATTCTTAGTAGTCATAATATCATGTAATAATCATGAAAATCTAAAGGATAAAACATTATGGACACACTATGCAGCCAGTCTATTTAGCTGGTACACTATATTATATACAATGCAGTAAAATGTTAGCATGTTTGCATGTGAATGTATTTCATGTCGTACAGTGCTTGATTACATCACTGCAAACGAAAAAAAAGAAGCTATTTTGCTCTATATAAATACAAAGGACTATAAACACACACACACACACCTCTGCAAGACGATCAATTAGGAGCTCACGTGGGTTTATTGATTTTAGTGCGTGACGTCATCAGGACGGCCTTTGTCTGAACAGTAGCAGCATTAGCATCAGTCACCTGGCTAACAGCAAACCTGCGAACTACCTGGTTCAATAAAGCCGAGAATGCTGATAACAGTTCGCTAAATGTCACTGTAGTTCATTTTGTATTTACCTTTATACATCGGCTCTCGGACTGAGGATGACGTAAAATGAAACAAATTATGAAAAACAAAAAAAACGTAAGAATTCAATCAATTGTCATTATGCGCATGCGCCATAATCCAATCCCGTGCCGCAATATACGTGAATGCGCAGGCTACCGTTACATTTAAATCAAACGACGGCGGTTGCCGTCAGTTAGGTTAAAATCTTTAACGTTATTCTTTCAAAAATAATCACGCAAAATAGTCCCCAAAACGCTGCGGTTGTCAAAGTAACATGATAAACATTGCCGGTTGACAGACAAACACTTAATTTCAGCTATAAATGTAGTGTTTTATTCATTATGTGAGTAGCTAGTTGTGTGTACTATCTGTATACAAATATATAATGTATTTAAACCGATGTAGTTCGGTTGACCGTTAGGCTAAAAACGGCCGTTAGATAACGCTATCACGTTAGGCCACAACCAGCAGCTCCATCGTGGCTGATCCCTTTGTTTGTAACAGAGAGGGGAAACATTTCTCCATTGCGGCCCGTGGGTCCGACCATATATCGCACCGATAACCACATTGAAACGTATCACATTGACATGTTTCCATTTTGGTAGGCCTATATGTATAAGAGCCGTGTATCAAAAATAACGCCGACATTAACGGTGTCGTTCAGCCTCTTCACTAGCTGGGTGAAAACATCATGGAGTCTGTCTGCTGAAATGTGGCCGAACATGAGCAGTCAAATACGGAATCATAGCTCGTGATTACCACAAGCACAATTGTTTAAAACGCAAATATGCAATGTATTCCGTTTAAATCTACCGTGATCTGTAAATAAGTCCCACAAATCACAAGCTAAACGCTTCCATTAGTTGTACATGGATCTGGCTGGGTGGAAACATCATGGAGTCTCGGTCTGCTGCTGCTGTTACAGTCTGAAATGTGGCCGAAAATAAGCAGTCAAATACGGGATAATGGCTCACGATTATCTCAAGCACAGTTGTTTAAAACCCATTCAAATTATACGAGTCTATGTTGTGAAACGCCACAATAATTTAGAGTCCATAAGCAAGCAAGAAGCGAGGCCAGATTTGCATGTAATGAACCGACGCTGTTTTAAACCGGAGTTAACCGTTTCTTTGCCACAGTGGTTTAAACGCATTTATGCAAAGTATTCAGTTTAAATCCGCCATGATCTTTGAAGAAATCCCACCAATCACTTGCTAACGTCTTCCATTACTTTCACATGGATCTGGTTGTTTTGAATATCCCGTATATTGCAGTAGTTTTGACCATAAATCTCCTGCTGTTTGTACTGGAAACATTCCCACCAGCTTCCCTCCTTAGGCTCTGTGTTTAAAATCAGTTGTATCCCATTTTGACGAAGGTAACACCGGAAGTAACTATAATCTGTATACATGAGGAAAATAACTGTCGGTCGTAGCGTCTGTTTGCAGCATCAGGAAGTCACAATATTCCAGTAAAAAGTCCATTAGGAAGAGAAACATCTACGGAACAGAAAACACCATCCCGCTGCTCCACCGCTCTTCCCCCGCATATAACGGACGATATGCCCGGGTGTTGATGCAGACGAGTTTTGAACCAGGTGGCGGCAGCAAGATGGCGTCCGAGGCTGCGCAGCACCGAAGAAGACTGGCGGTGACGTATCAGTGCAGAGACACCGCATGCCTTTTTCCCCCGACCTCATTTGAGAAAACATCCACCATGTCGACTGGGTTTATACGACGGGAAACACATGGATTAATGTCATAACGTCGAAATACGTGATCTGTTGGACTGCTTAGAAGGTAATCCGTGTGCTGTTAGTGTTGCACATGGTCTCAGTGGGTCCAAACAGACTGTAGTGTTTGGTGTTACATGGGAAGCCATTACTGGGCTCAGCATCAGGCCTGCTGCTGCTAGCTAGCTAGCTGAAGGCTCTGTAAGAACTGCTTATGCATTCAAAGTTAAACATATCAAGAAGACACTAATCAAAAGTGATTGTTTTCTGTTGCAACATTAGTTTTCCTTAACTTAGCCAAACTAAAAATAGGTGGGTTAGGTTGTCATGCCGCTACATGGCATTAAGCATGTGCTAATAGGATATTCAGGGTTTGGTGAATTTATTGTAAATGTATTCCAACACAACCAGTTTTCCCTAACTTAGCCATACAAAAAAAATTATGTTTCATTTAGTTCAGTTTATATGGACTAACATGGCAACACATCGCGTAGTCAAAGCATGTGATACAACAAATCGAGTTTAAGCATGTTATAATGAAGGATATTTAGGGTTAGGGAAGTTACTGTAATTGTATTCTGATACAATGGTTATTCAATATATTGCGTTGTATTGTGATATATCGCTAACAATGTCATAGTAGGCTTTAAATATCAACATGTGCATCAGGTTTTAAAAGTTTATTTATGTGTCCTTAAACTACTTCCTGACTCAGTTTACTTTATTACGTTAGAGTAGAACAAGTTAAACAACTGAATGTAGATTACAACACTGCTAGCTAGCTAGGTTGTAAGTATTACAACCTGCAGTACTTTAAATGGCCTCTTAAGACTGGCTTAAAAATGGGGCAAACGCCATATAACAGCATGGTAAAATGGCCAACGTTACTGAAGAAATATACATGTTTAAAAGTTTATAGCGTATTTACCCTATTTCAAATAACCAAATCCAAGCATCACGAAAATAACAGGCCTACAGATAAAGACAAGAGTAAAATACAGATAAAGACTTGACAAATAAATGTACTCACGACTACTTGGTAATTTGCTTTACATAGTGACAGAGCAAAATATGGATGTATATGCTGAGTGATATTGATATTTAGGGTAAATGAAATGACTGCTTACTAGGGTTGAATATTGTCAAGAACCTGGCAATCCAATACACATCATGATACAATTGTTATTCAGCATATTGTGTTGCATTGCGATATATCGCATACAATATCATAGTAGGCTTTGAATAACATACATGAGGTTTTAAGTTGTGCGCCCTTAAGGTACTTACGGTCTCAGTTTACTTATTTCTCTTTGGAGTAGAAAAGTTAAATGACTGAAAATAGATTACAATACTGCTAGCTAGCGTTCAGGAGTTTTAACCAAGCGGAAGTACCGTAACCTGCAGTACTTTGAAAGGCCACTTGAGGCTGGCTTAAAAAATGTAGCTAGCGCCATGGTAAAAATTGCCAATTTACTAAAGAAATATACCTGTTTACAGTCTGGGATAAAAAATGTTTTATGATCTCTATAGCGTATTTACTTACCCTTTTCCCAGAACCCAAATCCAAGCTTCTCAATGATAAAGTAACAAAGACGAGAAATAAATAGTTACTGCTCCTTGATAATGGTGGTTGTTAACCTGTTAAGCCCCATGCCCCCGGCAGTGGCGGCGCTGGGGGTAGGCTACAGCCATACCAAGAAATGGCTTAGCCCCACCTCAGCCCCACCATGAAAAATGATGTTAAAGTAAGCAAATTAAATTAAATAATAAGCTAAATGTTGAGAACACGGCTTGCGAAAATATACGGGTCGTGTCCACAACACACAAACTGATCCTGCTGTAACAACAAGTGCACGTTACTGATGCAATATGGTTGAGACCATTCGGGGTTATGCTAGAAGAGGGGTGCAAGGAATAGTCTAAGTAGTGGGGGAGTTTTATACACTAAAGGTGTGGAAATTCTCTGGCGTTATAATATCAGCGCTGCCGCGGTCAGATCAAAATGCCTCCGAATGCAATTTGAATAGACCTACAGCCAATCAGAGCAACGAAACGTTAGGTCTGCGTCATGCATTAGTGATTGAGATCAATCGGAACCGCCATTCAGTATCCCCATTGGATCTTCAACGTGTACTATCATACGTCACGTTCACAGTGATCCCTTTTTATTTACTACAAGACAAATGTGCCGTTTTATTTCACACAGTTCCATTTTGATTGAGACAGGGAAATAATCTAAACCTCACGCGTGGCGTTTCCAAGGGGGGCGATATAGCGTGTATGTAATTACATTGCAAATACTGACTTGAGCCCCACCACTGTATGGGTTAGCCCTACCATAGATTACCCAACAAAAATACTCTGGCGCCGCCACTGGCCCCCGGTACCGGAGACTAAACGCAACATCTTGCAAGAAACAGCGTCTGAGGGCTTCTTAACATTTAACAAACTATGAATGTATCATACCCACTTAACGGGAAGAAACTCAGCTATCAGACAATATGACATTTTTTTACCGAAACAAAACACAACTCTAACGCCAAGCCTCTGAATTAGCACTAAGCGAAAGAGTGCTAACGCACTTAGCACATAACTCACGGTAGGAATATGTTATACTTCATCGATTCTGCACAAAGATATCATATGAAAGCTGAGATTCCACAGATTCCAATGGTATAAGTATCATCACTGTGCGAAAAAAAAACTCAGGGCAGCAAAGGCGAAACCAGACAACACACAACTTAGCTTTACAGGGCCAAAACGGCAAATACGTCTTACCTTTGCTGTTTTCTGATCAAAAGTTGTGTTCAATGGCATTAAAACGCATAAAAACGCTGCTGAAAGTTAATCCAATGTGTCTGTGTCACTTTGAAATGATTACTGATAATCCATCATTAACATTTATGTCAAAAACGGAGTTTTCATATATAGCTGCTACGAGAGTGTATGAGAGCTTCCGGTTTTGGGCATGCTGCGCATCATTCACCAATGGTAATGTTTAGATGGATTTATGAACTTCCCCTCGATTCTATTGGCTCTAACGGTTTAAAAGAGGTGTCAACCAAAATCGACCGATGGGTTCCAGAGATATGGAAAATACACCCAAATGACCCCAGAAGTGGGTTTTTTTTCTAAACCTCTCTAAAAAGGTCAAATGTCACTTGTTTTTGCATCAATCTTGATACAGGGTAGTTATTATATGTTATAGTTTGGATTCCTAAAACTTTTAGTCTACTATCCCATCATTCAAGGGTGGTTTTCACTATAAGTAATGTTTTTCTTTTTGACTATGTTCAGTCTGAATTTGCTTTAAAATAAAAACATCTATATTGATTCTGACTATTCTACATCCAACACACAGGTGTATCATTGCTTTGAGAAAAAAGATTATTAATTTACCCCTTTTTATAAGTGAAGTTATAGTCATTTCTTCTGGGAATGTCATTTTCGAGCCTGAGACCTGAAAAACAGGCTTGAGGCTTAACAGGTTAAACAGCGGGAATATAGCACTGGACAGGTTGTGTAGGTAGGTGTTGTTTCCTCCTCTGAAACTAATGAAATTAGCAATTTATTTTAAAGACCATAGAGATTAACTTCAGTTTATGGTTATGAAGAAAGATCTCATTCATTGCAACAATGTGGCTAAGTTAAATCTCACCGTATAGCAGAAATAATTCCCCCAAAGCTCAATTTGCAGTGTATTGAAAGTAAAGCAGAATAAACTAGTCAGTATCACTCCCTTCATCAATGCCACAAGGGCCAAAAGAGACACCAGAGCTTGGTGGTTGTGGAGGCTTGAACTGTGCATGCTCTCATGCTACGCTGTGACACTTTCAACAACACACAGCTACAATTATCTCTCTTGTTCTGACTATGTTGGTAAAGAAAGGGAGTATATGGGATTAATGGTGCAGTGTACTGAAAATGCTATAACCAATTTTACAGCAATTTTTTCTTTTTTAGGATGCTGTCCCAAACCATCGTACAAATGTATAAAAAGCGGGATCCTCCTGCCTTTTAGATGTCTGGGAGCTGTTCATGGCTTCTAAGAAGAAGCGAAAAGGAATGGTGTTCCATCAGGAAGGGGCAACCAGCCCTGTTGCGGCACCTGCCGCGGACCATCCATCTTCCCGCTTTGTTATTCCGACACTAGGGAAGGCAAGTGAAGGCGGTATGGAGCAAAGCAACTGTGCAACCAATGAAGAGGCAGATATGATGGGTAAACCCAACATGTACCCATATAAAGAACCGGTTAGGAATGCTGGTGGACTTGCTGCTGTGAAGCTTCTGTATAGTTCAAACCCTGAGCCAGGCAACCTCTCACCTGATAGCATCTGCAAAGGTATCAAAGTAACGCTGGACAACAATGGCATGTGGAACGAGTTTTTCAAATGCAAAACAGAGATGATTGTGACTAAACAAGGCAGCAGGATGTTCCCCTACTGCCGTTTTCGCATCTCCGGCTTGCAGCCATCTAGGAAGTATTCCTTGATCATGGACATTCAACTTTTAGACATCAGTCGTTACAAGTGGAATGGCAAAAGCTGGCAAGTTGCTGGAAAGGCAGAAAGTCATGGTAAGAGTCAACCATTCGCTCACCCAGAGTCTCCATCAACAGGAGAACACTGGATGAAAAATCCAGTGTCCTTTTACAAACTGAAACTTACAAACAACGTCTCAGAACAAGAGGAGAACACCATCCTGCATCCGATGCACCGCTACTTGCCAAGACTGCATGTGATCCAAACCGAAAAAGCTTCTGAAGACATCAATCTAAAGGGTCGCAATCTTATGACATTCACTTTTCCCCAGACTGAGTTTATGGCAGTCACTGCTTACCAAAACCCACAGCTTTCCCAGCTTAAAGTCGACTACAATCCGTTTGCTAAAGGACTGAAGGAGGAGAGCTCCAGTCCATTGGGCCTAAAGCTGAAGTTGAACTCTGAAAAAGACTTGCACAAAGGTGGAGGCACGACAACCAATGAGCAACATCCCCTGAAGAAGAGCTTGAAGTCTTTGCTTGCAAACCATAAACCTAAAAGCTTAAAAGCAGTGGATGCAAAGCCTTCGGGTTCTAGTGATCTTCAGAAAAATTCCACTACAGATGAAGATCAATCAGCTGCCGGTGTGACTGGGGAATGTTCAGGGTAAGAGTTACACTTTGTAAAAGAAGATGGCATGCTTTTCACAATTGTACTAAATGTCAAATTTGCAAGTTGGCTATGTTTAAGAATTGACTCAGGTATTGTTTCATTGCTCTGTATCTAATAACCTGATGTCATTTTGTGAACTGCCGCATCTTACGTGCTTCCTCTAGTCGTCATCAAATGTTGCTAAATATGCATTTTTTTAAGATACTTTTACTCAATCAACACCATGTTTGCTCTCACATCGGTTGGATTATTGTCTCAGTTACAACTTTGCACTTTGATGGGTATCTTTGCATATATTTACAAACACGCTGTTCTCACATTCATCCTTCAGATTGCAATCATGTTTTGTGTTCGGCACTTGATTTAAATACAAAGCTGTGATAAAACAGGTACTTATTCCTGTGCCCACTATACTGTCGCACAACCAAGTAGTTGATTCCCCAGAATATATCTTTCTATGCATTGTTTTTCTAGTCAAGTTTGGCAAAGCCATTTACCAAGAGGATTAGCTTTTCCCGCATTTGTTGACTTCATATTAGATTGTTCAGTTTGAGGTAGGGCTGCACGATTTTGGGAAAAAATCTAATTGCGATTTTTCTGACAAATATTGCGATTGCGATATTTGTTTTTAAGCGACCCAACGGAAGTTTATTGTAAAATGCGGCCATATCTCCGGCTAGGAAGGTCACATCAACCTGCTCCCGTCTCTAGCACCCCCGCAGCCCGAGCTACGAGTGAAAGAACTAAACTTACATGAAACTTCCGTTGGGTTGCTTTAAAGTCAAGCTTCAGTTTAAGATTCACCCTGTAATAGATAACATGTGATGGAGCATTACTAACCGGACTCAGATGGTCTGTTTCACCAAACCATCTAGGAAAGCTCCATTGGAAGCCATTTGGAAGGGCAGGCACTTTCAAAAATACTTGGCAGGTGATTGGATCAATCTGTCTATCACCTTCTATCATGGGCCACTTCTGATTGGTTAACAATGGCTGGTACATGTGGAGCACAGCACTTCTGATTGGTGTGGATGACTGACACACAAGAAGAACAAAAAAAAAGTTTTTAAATAAATGTAAAAAAAAAGAAATGTTAAAAAAAATCGCAGGCTTTGCGATTTCATAATCGCATCATTTCATAATCGCATAATTTCAAATCGCGATTTCGATTTAAAATCGATTAATCGTTCAGCCCTAGTTTGAGGTAACCCATTTGTTTAGGACCTCAGAGAATATTTCCATAAAGTGAAATGTTTCTTATCTTCTTCAGGTTGTGCCACAAGATTTTGCACTGTCAAGGGAGCTGCCACAATTTTTATGGAGCTTCTGTTCGCAGCAAATGTCTGCCTATTGCGCCTGTAGTGTTAAAGTCCTTTTGTAAGATTGTGGGATGGTGCCTAATTTGCTAACTACAAATGCTGTTATTGTGTTGTTTCTTGTTTACCAGATGACATGCCATAGCTTAGTTCTACAGTACATGGTGGTCTATTTTTCACTCAATAATGCCTATGACATTAATTGGATTTTTGTATTGTTTTGTTTCCTTCACCAGCAATTCACGTCCAGCTCAGAAGTTGTTTTCAGAACTTATCCGGGAGGCTCATGTTTCACTGCATAGATGCAACGTGGAGCAGCTGGCCATCACAAACGGCACCTCTCCTAGAACTGAGCAAACCCAAACTAAAACCACTGCTTTGAAAAGTAATGAACAAGATGTTCCCAGAAGGGACAGTCGATCTGTCAAAACAAATAGTGCACCATCATCTGCAAAGAACGGTGAAACTGTTCAAACAAAGAGGAAAGTTAAGGAGAATAAGGACCATTTGAATTCAACAAACTGCAAAGACAATGTAAGGACTGATAGTTCTGAGTTACATAATGATTCTCCAGCAGTTTCCCAGAACTCCTCGGTGGAATCAGACCACCAACATCAGCTCAAAGCTCTATCAGAGGGAAAAGAAAAGCAGCATAAACGTCCAGTGCCCCTGCCTCTGCCAGCTCTTGCTCGTTTTTTGAAGCAGCATTCAACAAAATCTAAAAAGGCCAAGAGCAAGCAGGATTCTCCACCCCAAGCAATCCCATCTGAACTTTCATCTAATTCAAAGAGTTCTGCTGCAGCTCCCACATGTCCACAATCTGACCCCTTCGTTAAAGCAACTGATCCTTCCAAAGACCCTACTGGTGATATCACAAAATACAACAACCTGGCTTCTGGACATACTAGTGATCATCATCTGGATGAAATAGATTTAAATGTTACAGGACAAGCAGGTAAAACCGCCAATGAACAATCCAGTCCATCATGTCCAGATGACAATGCAACTACAGGCCCAAACGGACTAAGCACTGAAGATTTCCTGGCTTCTGTTTCAGTAACTGAATGCAACAGCCCAGAGGGACAAGATGGTACACCAGTGTTACCTACTTTTTATCAACCATTTTGTACCCTTGGGACATCTTTATCCACCATTTCGTCAACTCTTGCCACCTCCCCTGAATCTCCTATTTGGTCACCCACCCATGACACAGTGTTACCTGCCCCAAACTTTTCACAAACCCAAACCATCAATGACTCCTCCACACTACCTTCAGACTCCCCTACTAGTAAGTCTGATTCTTTGCTACCTGACCCTGAGTGTTCTTCATTTGCTTTTGAGGAATTGTCACCTGCAAGCTCTCCAGAACCTTTACCTTCCCTGCCTCTCTCGTTAGCTCTAGAATTTGACTGCAGTACTTCTGAACCACCTCCACAAGCATTATCTCCTGAAGAGTTGCAGCACAGCGAAGCATCTGTGTTCAAATGGCATACAGTGTTACCTCTACCTAAGCCGTACATAGAAACTTCACTCACTACATTTCAGCCCACACCAGAGACTCTACCTTTAGTGTCTGTAGCTTCACCTCGTTTGCCTTCCCAAACACCCTCCCAATCTGAACCACAGGTTATTGACACCTCCACATCCATGGCTCCCCTTGATCCTGGTCCATCATTTCAAGAAAACGTACAGTTGCTGCCATTCCCTGCTCAATTGTCCCCCCTCGCGCTTCAGTTGCCGCTGTCTCCAACTTTTTCCTCCTTAGATGGAGATGGACTGTCACCTACGCCTTCAATCGCCGAACTTGTGTACTTTTTCTCCAACGATCATGACCTCGGGATGGAGTTTTCAAACACAGAGGCAATAGACGTTCCCTGCTCACCGCCGAGTAAAGTAGAAGCAAATGCACAAGAGCCTTCTCCGCAGGTGCAACCAATTCCAGCCAAAAGAACCTGCAAGCAGAAGAAGAAGTCCAGGCAGCGAAAGTTATTGGATGTAGATCAGGATATTGATCCCTCATACGGTAGAATGCATCCCAACCTGGAGGAAGTAGAAGAGCAGTTATTTATTTCATTCACTTCAAAGGTAAGAACTTACTGTTATATATTTTAATGTCTTTGGCATCCAGTTCCTAAAATAAAGCCATGAGTTGGCAAGATTGAAGTAATTGGCCGATATTAACACGCGCCCTTATAAATCGAGAAACAAATGCTTTGATGATAACAAGGATAAGATTCAGAAGTTTTTCCAAGTAGACATGGATATATTATAAGCATATTTAGCATTTTTCTAGTTAGTTCCTGTTTGGTGTAATGGAGCCTCTAGTTATACCAGTAACCCAATATTCAGGTTGGTAATGAAGGGGCTTACTCAATGTACTTTACAGAACATTTAAAAACCAAACTCATATTTTAGGAGGCTCTCAAACTTCACCTTGCGGACTCCTCCGATGGACCGGAGTCACAGCCTCAGACAGCACCTGAGGGACCCGTGCTACAACAAACTACTGACACACCTGAGAACGGTAACACAGAAATGATCATTTGAATGAAATCGTATTACATTTCCCAATCGTTTAAAATGTGCAGATAAATGGTAAAGTAAGAATATGGATATCAGTTTAATCTGTGTGTAAGGTACAGAGAAAGGATGTGTCTAGCCCAGCTTAGCCTAAAGACTGGAAGCAAGGGAAAGAGTATAACAAATACAAACTAACAGGTACTAGGGCTAACTTAAAGCCACTAGACCTAGAGGTTAACATACATTTTACAGGACTAGAAACTTTAATTAAACTAATTCTACCCAGAAACTGACACCAAACTAACTCTAAACTAGAAACTGACTAATTTCCTGGAACTACTAGCTAAGTTAACTGGACCAAGAGCATTATGCAAGTTAACAGAACCTATAGCTAGCTTATGGCTGAACACCACTTGGTATCTAACAGGACGTAGAAGCTCAGTCCAACAAGAACAAGAAACAAGCTATAAAAACCTAATATACAATTTGTATTATGTGGAAGATGCTGTTTGGACTAGGCTTAGCTTGGCTAACAACGTCCAAGACATTTCAACAAGCTCAAAATGATCTGATCGTTAGTTTAAGGAAAAGTGGATAACATGACATTTATTTGTTCAGTAGAGACAACAGATGAAATTGAGAGGATCGCTGCCTTCGAGAAGATTCTCCTGAGAGACCTGAAGCTGCTGAGACACAGACAGGTCATCCATCCTGTGCTGCAGGAAGGTACGTCAGACCGTGCTTAATGAAGTATTTAAAACCCTTTTGTTTTCTCACATTATAGTGTAGAAATAAATATATATATATTAAAACAAAGACATATTTTGGAACATTTAGAAATAAATGTTAAAGTATGTGTATTACACTACAGTAGAAAACTGGAAGATGGAAAAACATATTTAAACTATAATATATAACAATGTGAATATAATTTTGCTGAAAAATCTTGTTTTTTCTCTGTAAACTCAGTGGGTCTGAAGATGAGTCTGCTGGATACGACTCTGGCCATAGACCTGCAGTACCTGGGAGTCCGTCTGCCCATCCCCCCCCCTGGAGTCTCTCTGGAGCCGCTGACCCAGGAGCTGCCTCCACCTCCAGGTACTTCATAATGACCCAACTTAGGTTTAGATCAGGGGTGTCCAAACTACGGCCCAGGGGCCAAATGCGGTCCCCGGGCCGTAGTTTGGACTGAAATTTGAAATCAGAGTTGGATTTGATAACGTCATAAACAACATACACATAACACATCAGTTCCATTAATCCACTTTAAAGCAGCTGAAGGACATTTTCAGCTTTAAAAATGTGCCTTTACGCTGTAGGAGAAATCCTCAAATCGGCTGTTGCGTAGTAACTTACTGTTGTTTTCTTATTTCCAGGTATTTCTGCAGCGTTTGTGTCCAGAACAGGAAAAACGACCGATGTGACTCAGATTAAAGGTTGGAGAGAGAAATACACTCCATCAGAGGCTCCGCCCACTCCGACACCAACAACACCTGAAGGTAATCACAGCTTGAAACAAATTACCAAGAAAAACAATTGCAAAAATCTTAATAAATAATGTAAACTTTGGGATTTTAGCCTTTGCAGACCATTTATATGCAGAAAAACCTATATTACACACTACAGGAAAGGGAACACCCCAAAAAAGCACAAAAGTACCTCTTTAAATAAAGAATTGTCTCAGTGAAGTTGTGTTACATTTTGTCTTAATATTTTTCTTGTGTCCTGCAGCTGGTCCCAGTTCAGACCCACCAAAGAAGAACCTGTCTGCGTTCTGCAGCGACATGTTGGACGAGTATCTGGAGAACGAAGCGAAGCTGATCGACGAGCGAGCCGACAGCTTCTCTCAGTCTGCCGTGGAGCCGCTGGTGTACGAGCTGCCCACCAGGAGCACCAGCTACGTCCGGACCCTCGACAGTGTCCTGAAGAAACAGACCTCCAGCTCCCCCACATCAGACCTCATATCTGGATTCATCCCGCCCTCAAAGAGACCCAAGCTCACGCTCAAAGAGGCGAAGAAACCCCGGAAAGAGAAGCTGAAGAGAGGTCCAAAACCGAAAAACAGAGAAGAACCACCTCTAGGTTCTACACCTTCTCTAAGTCCTACTGAGTCAAACCTGCTCCCGAAACAACCTGGACTCCATATCCCAGCAGCCCCCACTCCATCAGAGCACACAGCACCGCTCCCTGTACCTCTAAAACCAAGAAAACAACACCTGAAAGTGCGATTCAACGAGTCAGAGCCGTCACCTCTGCCTCATCAACCCAAGCTGAGGAAGCTCAAACCCAAGCCCTCGTCTCAGACCCTCAGCCTCCACACGGCCCCGCCCCCTGGGGTCTTCGAGGATATGGCCCCGTTGGAGTCGGACTCTGAGCTCATGGATCCTGAATCCTGCAGGACAGAGGGCGGTCCTGTGATGACCCGCGCTCTGCTGAGGCAGAAGGACCTGGAGGACGCCATGCTGTGGGAGGGGCTTCCTCGGACCTCCATCACTAAGGAGAGGGCCGCCATCGCTCTGACGTCACTGTTCACACTGAAGGTAAGACATCAGTACTTTAAGGATTGTTTGTAAAGTGTCTCACGATGTTTTGTTATGCCCGCTGGTGAAATGAAGAGGCAGAAAGCAGTGCGTTTGTGTATGTAGTGATAATATGGAAATGAATACTATACAGTATTATATTTATTTCCTCTTTTCTATATTGAGCACTTTTGGTACTTATTTTGATTTGAACACTTGGCACAAGTAAGGGCACCTTAAGAGTCAAAGGTTTTATTGTCATATGCACATTAGTTACAGCGTTATTTTAGTCCCAGGCTCCCCCAACAAGGCTACATACTTAAGACATCAAAACAATGCAAGAAGAAATTAAAGCAAAAAGTAGAAACACAGATAAATAAATGTTTGGGTTAATACTTAATGACCCAAATAAGATTCTGCAGAGAGAGGTGAACTGTACCGTCTGAGTCCAGGTGGTTTTCCTGGTTCCTCCTCTGACTCCTCCTCTGACTCCTCCTCTGACTCCTCCTCTGACTCCTCCTCTGACTCCTCCTCTGACTCTTCCTCTGGTTCCTCCTCTGGTTCCTCCTCTGACTCTTCCTCTGACTCCTCCTCTGACTCTTCCTCTGACTCCTCCTCTGGTTCTTCCTCTGACTCCTCTTCTGGTTCCTCCTCTGACTCCTCCTCTGGTTCCTCCTCTGACTCCTCCTCTGGTTCCTCCTCAGGGTTTCGTCATTGAGAACCCCACCGCTCCCATCAAGCTGGTGCGGAGGCCGGCCCCCCCCTGCCTGAACGAGTCCTGCCGTCTGGGCTGCATCTGCTCCAGCCTCGCTAACTGCTCCAGGATCAGCCACTGCGGCCGCCCCGCCTGCATGCTGGGCTGCAGCTGCCTCAAACAGAAGGTGGTGCTCCTCAAGAACCTGGACGGGTCAGACTCCAGCCCCTCGCAGCCCGGACACAAGAAGAGGAGGAGGAAGAGGAGGATGAAGATGGCCTACGGTGAGTTCAACACTAGCTACATCTCTATTGATGCTGCAGAAATCTGCTTTTTGGGTTTTTTTCCTTTACTGTTGTGTGATATAGGTTTTTGTGCATGTAAAGGGTCTGCAAAGGCTAAAATCCCAAAGTTATTAGCTTACGCTGTTCCACATTGTACGTGATTGGCTAAGGGGCGGGACATCTCTAAGCTGGTTGTCCAATCACATCAGAGCCGGCCAGCTAACCAATCAGAGCAGACTGCGCTCTGGTTTCAGAGAGAGGGTGAAAAGAGGTGCTGCAGCACAGGCAGTATGAGAAAAATACAGAGCTGTTTGAACATTAAAGCATGGAGACATGTCCCAGTAGAGACACTACATACTGATATACACCTGAACATCAGCAGGAGAGGACTCTTTAAAGTAGAGACACTACATACTGATATACAGCTGAACATCAACAGGAGAGGACTCTTTTTAAAGTAGAGACACTACATACTGATATACACCTGAACATCAACAGGAGAGGACTCTTTAAAGTAGAGACACTACATACTGATATACACCTGAACATCAGCAGGAGAGGACTCTTTAAAGTAGAGACACTACATACTGATATACACCTGAACATCAGCAGGAGAGGACTCTTTAAATTAGAGACACTACATACTGATATACACCTGAACATCAGCAGGAGAGGACTCTTTAAAGTAGAGACACTACATACTGATATACACCTGAACATCAGCAGGAGAGGACTCTTTAAAGTAGAGACACTACATACTGATATACACCTGAACATCAGCAGGAGAGGACTCTTTAAAGTAGAGACACTACATACTGATATACACCTGAACATCAGCAGGAGAGGACTCTTTAAAGTAGAGACACTACATACTGATATACACCTGAACATCAGCAGGAGAGGACTCTTTAAAGTAGAGACACTACATACTGATATACACCTGAACATCAGCAGGAGAGGACTCTTTAAAGTAGAGACACTACATATTGATATACACCTGAACATCAGCAGGAGAGGACTCTTTAAAGTAGAGACACTACATACTGATATACACCTGAACATCAGCAGGAGAGGACTCTTTAAAGTAGAGACACTACATATTGATATACACCTGAACATCAGCAGGAGAGGACTCTTTAAAATAGAGACACTACATACTGACATACACCTGAACATCAGCAGGAGAGGACTCTTTAAAATAGAGACACTACATACTGATATACACCTGAACATCAGCAGGAGAGGACTCTTTAAAGTAGAGACACTACATATTGATATACACCTGAACATCAGCAGGAGAGGACTCTTTAAAGTAGAGACACTACATACTGATATACACCTGAACATCAGCAGGAGAGGACTCTTTAAAGTAGAGACACTACATACTGATATCAACCTGAACATCAGCAGGAGAGGACTCTTTAAAGTAGAGACACTACATACTGATATACACCTGAACATCAGCAGGAGAGGACTCTTTAAAGTAGAGACACTACATACTGATATACACCTTATAATGAGCGTAATGTGTCCTCTTCAGAGGTTTAATGTACAACAGAAAGGATGCAAATACCTTTTTTACTGTCTTTATACAGTTACATATTATCATGGATTTAAACCTCCCGTCTTGTTGATCACCTGCTCTTTTCCTACTGTTTGAATTTGTAGTCCTGAAGGAGGCGGACAGCGTTTCCCAGCCTGCCGAGCGGGTCCGGACTCTGTGGAAGAGAGACGCTGCAGATCCAGATCCAGACCCGATCCACACACCTGGACCGCAACCTCACACCCCCCCCACTGTAAGAACTGTTTATAATAAATAGTGATGGTACAGGCTCAGTTCGTCTGTTGTTGTTGTTATTAGCAACAACATGAATGTATAATCACAGTTTCCTCTGTTTGCTCCAGGAGAGGTTAGAGGACAACAGCAGCTGTGCCAGAATCCGAGCCTTCGTCGGGAAGAATAGGAGGAGCAGCAGGACACAGAAGACTCCTGATAATCCACAGGTAACACCTCTTTAAACTTAATAACTCGTATAAAACTGTGAGCATCACACACCTGAACTGTGTCTCAAAATGCTCCAAACTTTATTTTGGATGAACTTCATAAAGAAACATAGCTAGTATATCTCAACCACGCCTTCAGCTGCCCAACATTTACTGAAGCCACATCCACGTTACATGTTCTTATAGCTAAAGGTGTGGAAGTGCATGTAAGCATTAACCACTGAGTGACTGACTGATATGTTTCTTTCAGGAGACGTCTAAAGATGCAGAGTCTACTAAGGTTGGGTTGAAATCTTTAAGAGGGAAAGGCTCGACATCGAAGAAAACAAAGATCAAATCATCCATTCCTCCAGCAGGTAGGTTCACTGACTCCTCTGCAGCTAATGTATTTACCAGATATCAGATGTAATCAATACATAGGCTACGCAGGTTGTCATCATACGTGTAACACGAGAGAAACGTCACATTATGCAATCCTTTATTTCAGAATCAGAAACACGTACGAGGAGTTTTACTTGGTGTCGTGGTGCATACATGAAATAAAACAAAGATTAAAAACACCGATAGAAAACTATTTAAAGAAAACTATAATAACATTAAAAAATATTGTAAAAAAGAGATTTTACAGATATTTACAGCGCCAAGTTGCTAAATATAGTACATTTAAAATATGTATTTATTGACTAAACGTACTACTCAAGCGGTCGACAATTGCCGCATAATTCTAGTGCTAAACAACTAGCCACGTCCGTCTGGAGAACAGTGTGAAGGAGGAGAAGTTGCATTTCAATTCAATCAGACTGTTATTAGCAACACGAACACTGCTTCAGTCCGCCGCCGTTGTTGTTTTGATGAATCAAAACGTCCTGATTTACTAAAGTACACCTGGTGATAGCCCTTAAGAAAAGCACCTCCCTGGAGACATGATGGTAATGATTGGGATTGAAAACGGATTCATAGGGTTCATACTGTTCCCTTATTGCAAATGTTTACTACTCCCTGTAACTGCAAGTCTATTTCATTGCAACTGATGAAATGTTCTCAACTGTCTTCTAAGTAAAGGAAACTGATTGATGTTGTGTGTTTCCCTCCAGCAGGCGATCCTCAGCCAGCTCCCTCTCCTCCAGCGAAGCCTCTTCCGAAGCCCTCGAAGCGCCTGATCATCGTGGCCGAGTGTCAGTGGGTGAAGGAGGGCGACCGTAACATGGTTCTGAGGACACTCTGCGAGGCCATGGCTCGGGACAATCTGGAGAAGCCCTTCTGGATCAAAGACTATCTGGTGAGTCCGGTGAGCACGTCGCTGGAGGAGAGCGACGGAGAGCGCTGCATCCAGTTCAAGATGCACATCTCCAGACCCAAACTGACGAAGGAGGAACCAGCGAGACCCCGGAGAACAAAACGTCCCATTAAAGAGAAGACACAACCACAGCAGGTGGGATGAAGATTTGTTATTATAATGCAATGTGTGAAATTGTAGGAGAAGAAACGGGAAGTAGCTTTTTGTTTCAGGAGAAAGGAGCAGCTTATTAAGGTGGTTAGTTACTGATATCGATCCATTCCCTCTCCAAATCTAGCACAAACCTTCAAGGCTCGACACAATAGTTTGAAGTTCATTCATTATGTTTGATTTCTCAATCAATATCTGAATGTTTTGCAGCTTGTTGTGCATGTGTATTCATCTGTTTAAACCTGTCCAGCAGCAGGCTAACAGCAACCTGAATAACATTTATTTACCTCAATAACAAAATCTATTTGACTCCAAAGTAGTTCAGCAAACTCCTTACATCATTAGAGAAATACAGACTTCAGAAATATGTTTAAAAGTATTCAAAGTGGATCTTATAACTCTTTCTCTCCCATTTCTACTCTGTAACTAAAGTTGATAATGCCCTAAAAAAGTAAGAAATAGGCAGCCACATATCTCAGTTCACATGTCAGCGCACTTTCTAATCGATCTCTCTTAAAAAAAAAAAAAAGACTTGATATCATTTTTAAATTATAAAAAAAAAGACTAATTTCATCCCGTGAATCGCTTCACATGATTTTTAAAGCATTCTCCTGAGTGATATAGTTATTATGGAGCTTCAGTCTACAACAGCATTGAATATAAAAAGTGACCTTCAGTAAAGACCCGTTAATACATGCACAACGTGATGATTGACAGTAGGGATGCTCCGATCGATCAGCCGCCGATCGTTATCGGCCGATATTCACTCCCGGCCGATCGATCGGTGCTCTCTATGAATGCCGATCAGGAGAGCCGATCACATGACGCAAAATACATGACACTTTTCTCTGTGCGCGGCAAAACAAGCTTGCTAAAATGGCTTCACCGGTCTGGCAGTATTTTAAGGTGTCCGAAAATGACAGTAAAATAGCGGAATGCAACGTGTGTGAAGCAGAAATCCTGCAGCTCCACCCGCTGTGACGGACCGGTGAGCGGAGCAACACACACACTAAGAGTTAGACCTAACACACTTAGCTATTTGATCTACCTCTGGAACAAGCTAAACTAGTTATACATATATTTATTCTTCACTGTCGGGTCACTCAGTCATTACTGGATCAGTGAGCTGCATGAGACGATACGGCGATCGGTATCGGCCGATACTGATTCCGATGATCGGCCCCAAAATACCCAATCGGAGCATCCCTAATTGACAGCAGTCTGTCAGAGAGGTACAGGATGAGAGAGTTGTTGTTTTTTCCACATGTTTTTAATCCTTCCCCCCCCCCCCGTGTTTTTGCACAGGACCCCCCGGAGGAGATTCTGATGGAGATGAAGCCTCCTGAAGATTGGCAGCGAGAGGTGGAGGAGGAAGAGGAGGTGGTGGAGGAGGAAGTGGAAGAGGAAGAGGAAGTAGAAGAAGCAAAACCTCTTGAGGATTGGCAGCGAGAAGTGGAGGAAGATGACTTAGAGGAAGAAGAGGAGGCGGGATCAACGAATCACCAGGTGCATGATGGGAAACAGATCAGAAGACAGGAAGTGATGTCACGGGAGAAGAGGAAGATGATGGGGAGTTTGGGTCTGCCGTTCCTCACCGGAGTTTCCCCCGCCGGCTTCCTGTCCGCCGACACCAAGCAGCCGGGGAGCACAGAGCACACCGTCCACGTGAGACATGACTGCAAACCGCATGAATATTAATGAGGATTTTATGGGGGGGGGGGGGGGGGAAGAAGTATTTGGATAATTTACTTAAGTATTCAGACTGTAAAAACTTGTAAAAGTCTTGCTTTGGAAATGTTACTGAAGTAAAAGTTAGTTTAGTATAATCAGCCAAATTGAGTTCAAATACTTCACATAAATGCAGAAAATCTTGTTTAGTCTATAAAATGACTCGTAAGAAGCCGTCTGATCGATGCATCCCTAAATTTAAAGACGAGGCAAAAATGGAAATAATACATGCGTGGAAGATACAAATATTGAATGTCCATTTTCTTTGTTTCTCAGGTGAACGGTAAACCCTATCCTCTGGCTAAGATCCAGCTGGGGAAGATGGGAGCGCTCCATCCGGCCAATCGGCTCGCAGCGTACCTCACCGGCCGTGTGGGGAATAACAGGAAGCAGCAAACGCCCTCTCAACCCCCCTCTCAACCCCCCTCTCAACCCCCTCAGAGTTCAGCACCGACCCCCCCTAAAGTCTCCTCTCAACCTCCTCGGAGGATAGCTCCAGGCCCCGCTCCGACCACCCTTAAAGTCTACTATCAACCTCCTCAGAGTTCAGCACTGACCACCCCTAATCCCCCCTCTCAACCTCCTCAGAGTTCAGCTCCGACCCCCCCTAATCCCCCTCTCAACCTCCTCAGAGTTCAGCTCCGACCCCCCCAATCCCCCCTCTCAACCTCCTCAGAGTTCAGCACTGACCACCCCTAATCCCCCCTCTCAACCTCCTCAGAGTTCAGCTCCGACCACCCTAATCCCCCCTCTCAAGCTCCTCAGAGTTCAGCTCCGACCCCCCCTAAAGTCTCCTCTCAACCTCCTCAGAGTTCAGCTCCGACCCCCCCTAAAGTCTCCTCTTCTTCTTCTGTGGTGCCCGCCCCCCCAACACCATATCGGCAACCAGTCACTATGCGCTTCCCCAAAAGTGCCCACTCAGGTAAACACTTTTATTCTATTTTTACAACCTTATTTTTGTCGTTTTTGCACAAAATGTGCTTAAACAAAAGAGCACGTTACTCCAAGATAATACTGACAAAATAAAAGATCCCTGTTCTTGAGTCAGTGAAGTGAGTGTTTATCTGTACGGCAGACTTTTTCATTTAACATATTTCCCCTTTCTGTGTGTAGCAGTGACCGGAGAGAAGGTCGACCAATCAGCTGCCTCGTCTGACCGGCCCGCAGGTAAGGCTCCTGAATTTTGCGCTAATCGACATATTGTTAATTCAAGATTCAAAGATTCAAAGGTTTTATTGTCATATGCACAAAGCTACAGCGTGGAAATGGCAACGAAAATCTTCTGACCTGAGCTCCTCCAACGATGCTACATATGTAATAAAATACAAACATATAAAATGATAAATAGTGCAAGAAGTCTATATTCACGTAAATTGCATGATATGTACAAGAACAGAATGTCAAATTAAATATTGGACATTAAGACGAAATTTAAATACGGTTTATTACGATGATAACCAACTAATGTAAGTCAGTGAAAGTGGAAAACATCAATATATATATATCATATTTCCATTGCACTTTTAAAATAAAATAGCCTCTTGTGCATCAACAGCAATGTTTATTACTGTGCACGGTACCTGTTGAATAATAGATGGTCTCTGTTGTGTTTCAGGCTCCGCTCCTCCTGCTCCTAAAGGCTCTCAGCTGATGAGGCTTCAGGAGCAGAGGATGCTTCAGATTTCTCCTCCTGCGAAGCTTCCTCAAACATCTCCTGCTCCCTGTCCTCCGCCCCTCTCCTCTTCCTCCTTTTCCTCCAGCACCCCCTCCTCCACTCAGAGGATGGTGCTGCAGTCGGTGAAGACGGCGTCCGGTCGACAGTTCTTCCGTAAGCCGGACGGTAAACTGGTCCAACTGGTTCCCCTCAGCCAGCTGAGAGCCAACAAGAACCTGTGTGTGCAGAAAAGTGAGCAAAAGTGTAAATATGTTGATCATTTTAACACACAGTATTTCAGAGTCCAGTTTATTGACAGGTTTGTTTACACATTTGTTTCGGTGTATGTTCGTGCAAACATAAACAACATAGGAAAATAAGTTATAGGATAAAAGTCCTTTACACCTATTTTAAAGGGGACCTATCATGCAAAATGCACTTTTTGATGTCTTTTATACTTAAAGATGTGTCCCCGGTGTGTCGGGGAACTCACGCAGCGTCAGAAAATAAAACCCTCTCTCTTTTCCTCCGTACCCAAATCTCTAAAAACGGGGAACAACGGAGCTGATCCAGATTTGCGTCCGATATGACGTAATATCTGAAATGTGGACCCACGGGCCTATCAGAAACGTTTCTATCAGAAACAATGCCCGACTGTTTTGGACGTAATATGGTCAGTGTTTACATTAGCATCGCTAACACTCAGAGCTAACCTGTACTGGAGAGCATGTGTGTGAAGAAGCAGGAAATAAAAAGGAACTCACCTTGTGGTATAACCGGCAAGAGAGAAAGCCTTTGAGCTCCATACTGTTTCAGAAAGAATCCTTGATAATCCATGATATGGCATTTCATCACGGCAGTATTTAGTTTAGACAGTAGCTGCCGGGTCCCCCATGAGCTCATGATGCTATTGCCTACAAATAGCAGGATAGGTGACCTTTAACTATACAAAAGAAACAAAAAAAACGTAGTACAATGAATATATGACAAACTGAAATGTATTTAAATACATGTATTACTAACACTTCTAGAATAGGAGACAGGTCATGTATTATACAGACACATTACAAGCTCAAAACAACCAAATACTGAAAAACTAATCCAACCATCACTACTAAAATATATTGACTGGTTAGTCAAAAGATAATCTCTTCTTACCAAATGTTGAAATAAAGTTTTTAGTCGGGATGCTCCGATCGATCGGCCGCTGATCGATATCGGCCGATACTCACTCTCTGCCGATCGATCGGTGCTCTCTATAAAGGCCGATCAGGAGAGCCGATCACATGACGTAAAATACATGACACTTTTCTCCGTGCACGGCAAAACAAGCTCGCCACAGTGGCTTCACCAGTCTGGCAGTATTTTAAGGTGTCCGAAAAAGACAGTAAAATAGCGGAATGCAACGTGTGTGAAGCAGAAATCCTGCAGCTCCACCCGCTGTGACGGACCGGTGAGCGGAGCAACACACACACTAAGAGTTAGACCTAACACACTTAGCTATTTGATCTACCTCTGGAACAAGCTAAACTAGTTATACATATATTTATTCCTCACTGTCGGGTCACTCATTACTGGATCAGTGAGCTGCATGAGATACTGACAGGCTGTCAGGAGAGAGAGAGAGAGGGGGAGAGAGAGAGAGAGAGAGGGAGGGAGAGAGAGGGGGGGAGAGTAAGGGAGAGGGAGAGAGAGAGAGAGAGAGAGAGAGGGGGAGAGAGGAAAAGACAGAGAGAGAGAGAGGGAGAGAGGAAAAGAGAGAGGGAGAGAGCGCTTCCGCTCAGTTCTCCCGTGTTATAACTTATTCTCCAAAGTTAATGTAAACTTGAATAATGTACTTCATTTGAATGTAATAACGATGTTGGTTGTTGTTTGTGGAAGCTCCAGTGAATGAGCATTAACTGAGTTTTAAACATCACTTTAAATGGAAGATCCCCATAGGCCCCGCCCACTCGATCGGATCGGCGATCGGCCCCAAAATTGGCGCTCGGAGCATCCCTAGTTTTTAGCTTATTTTCCTGTGTCTTTGTTTCTTCCCACAGTCTTTCCTCCTCCATCGCTTCCAAATACAGTCATCTTTGCTAAACAAACACCTCCTCAGACCAGCGTACCCTCCTCTTCCTCCTCTTCCTCCCCCTCACTGTCCGGCCTCCAATCCTTCTCCCTCACCTCCTCTCACAACACGAGCCCCACCCTCCTCTCTCAGACGGGGAAGCACACCTTTAAGATCGTCCGGCCCAGATCCAGCGGGGAGCCCGTCGTCGTCACCTCGACTAAAGTTACCCCCAAAGTGGTGACTTCTGCAGGGTCTCAACCCCCCCCCACCACCCAGGTGAACTTCATCTCCCTCAAACCAGGTCAGGCGGTGGACTGCGGGGTCAAAACAATGACAGTGTCTTCATCTGGAGTCAATCAGAAACCCACCTCTTCAGGAACCAGAGCTTTACCTCCAGAGGTCTCGACCGTCCCCGCTCCAGAGCTGGCCTCCAAACGGATGGATCTGGACATTATCTGTGTGGACGACGACGGCATGGGGCCCCCCTGGTCGGAGACAGAGGGGGGGGAGGGGCAGTCGCTGGATGTGATGAAGGAGGAGGAGTCGAGCACCGAGACGGACAGCTCGTCAGACTTTGGAGAATATACGGACAGCGACGAAGAGACGAAGCCGAATCTCCAGCAATGGGTAAATATGAACAAGACATAGTAATCGTACATCTTAAGTTTGTCTGTCCGAATTTCCCTTTTTCTTTTTTTATACAAAGATAAAATACAAACAGTAAAAAGTACGAACATTAGGGAGTGATCAGGACTTCACAGTAAAATCATACGTTTGTAAAAATAAAATCTGGCCTATGAGGTTTTACGAAATCAGTCCACTTTCTCCATCAAATAGTTCCAGTTTGTGATTGACAGATGATGTTATCCTCTCCATAATATGAACATTTTTAATGATTGTTTTATATGAGATTTTGATATCTTCACCAGGAGTTTGAGGATTACGAAATATGCTAATTTCCAGATTCATATTTGTATTTTGTGTATTTATGTCCCTTTTTTAAAGAAGGGCAATTTAACAGTTCATACTGGGTAGTTGATTAATGAGAAATGAAATCATCCACTGACTTCCAGACATCTGTTGCCCAATGTTACGGTACGTCCACACGGCAGCGCCGCGTGCTTCAACGGAGACGCTTCCCATTCACTTTGAATAGGGTGACGTCACGCTTTGCCGAACTGCATTGTGGTTCCGTCGCGTCGCTTTGTCTCCGTTGCTCGCTTCGAAAGTTGAGAAAAGTTCAACTTTTCAAGCGTCGACGGAAGCGCTAGCCAATCAAATCATATGCCAGTACAAGCGCTAGCCAATCAAACCGCGTGCTTGTATGTCCGAGGCGGGAGATGTGTTTGGTTGTTGGTCGCACGCCAGACACGCCCACCGGCAAGCTTCAATGCGACGCTGCCGTGGGGACGTTCCGTTAGTCAATGGGAAAAAGTCTCATTACATCACTGACACGGAGGTTGTAGTACCCCCGTTTGGCCACCACGAAAATGTGCTTCTAGGCCTCTCCCACCCTTTATCATTTCTGAAGTGTTAATGCGATCTCCAGAAGTAGAAAAGCTAACGTTAGGCTATGAAGGAAGTAGGGAACAGGAAGTGGGAAAATGCTGAGTTTCAGGACTACTTTCCTGCACCTCTCTATTGGAGTCAGAAATGTCCCTGCAGAGTCACGAATATATGATCATATATTGCATATTGTATATAATCAGATTAGGAAAAAGTACTCGGATCTTGTACTTGAGTAAAAGTAGAAGTACTCAGATCTTGTACTTGAGTAAAAGTAGAAGTACTCAGATCTTGTATTTGAGTAAAAGTAGAAGTACTCAGATCTTGTGCTTGAGTAAAAGTAGAAGTTCTCAGATCTTGTACTTGAGTAAAAGTAGAAGTACTCAGATCTTGTATTTGAGTAAAAGTAGAAGTACTCAGATCTTGTATTTGAGTAAAAGTAGAAGTACTCAGATCTTGTACTTGAGTAAAAGTAGAAGTACTCAGATCTTGTAATTGAGTAAAAGTAGAAGTACTCAGATCTGATACTTGAGTAAAAGTAGAAGTACTCAGATCTTGTACTTCAGTAAAAGTAGAAGTACTCAGATCTTGTACTTGAGTAAAAGTAGAAGTACCAGAGTGTAGGAATACTCAGTTACAGTGAAAGTCCTGCATTCAAAATGTTCCTCAAGTAAAAGTAGTCATTGTGCAGATTGGTCCATTTCAGAATAATATATATGATATGTTTTATAATGATTGATCATTAAAGTGTTCTCAAAGCTGGTAAAGGTGCAGCTAGTTTGAATGACTTTGTATACTGCAGGGTAGCTTGTGAATTTACTCCAGGTGGAACTAAAGTCTGATTTAACACTTGATTATATTTCACATCATTCATCCAGATCTGTGAAGTAACTAAAGGTATTAAATACATGTAGTGGAGGAAAAGTACACCATTTACCTCTGAATTGTAGTAGAAGTACACAGTAAAATAAAATGGTTACTTTACACCGCTGATTATAATACATGTTGTTTTCGTTCTTTCCGCAGCGCTACCTGCACAACGCGCGGGAGAAACAGCGTCGGAAGGGGTTGCAGAATAAGTTTAATGCTCTGAGTCGAGAGTGTGGCCTGAAGAAAGACAAGAGTTCAAAAGTCTCCACACTGAACACGGTGAGACATCTTTAAACCTGCACACAGCGTTTCCTCTGTTCATTCACATCCTACCCCTCAGACTCAGATATCACGTTTTAAGTTATTGAGGTATTCGAGTGTGAAGAGTAAAAGGTGGGAGGAGACCGAGGGGTAGACCTAGGACCAGGTGGAGGGATTATATCTCTTCGCTGGCCTGGGAGCGCCTTGGGATCCCCCAGTCAGAGCTGGTTGATGTGGCCGGGGAAAGGAACGTTTGGGGCTCTCTGCTGGAACTGATACCCCCACGACCCGACCACGGATAAGCGGGAGAAGATGGATGGATGGAGAAGATGGATGGATGGAGAAGATGGATGGATGGAGAAGATGGATGGATGGAGAAGAAGGATGGATGGAGGTATTCGAGTGTGAAGAGTAAAAGGTGTTTTGTTTGTATCCCAGGCGAGGAAGTTGATCAAGCAGCTGAGGCTGACTGAGACCAGTCTAGAGGAGAGGAAGAGGATGCTGACGAAGAAAAGAGATAACTTCATCAAATTCATCGCTCCGACAACAGGTAGGAACACTCAACTCTGGTTATACATGGAGAGGAAATGAAAAATCATAATAAAGAAATGAAAAATGATAATAATAATAATAATAATAATAAACAACGTAATTAAATACATTAAATAATAACTAATTAAAAAACATAATAATGATTAAAGAAATACAAATATTAATAAAGACATTTATAATAATGATAAATAACATATTTTTATAAATTAAATAATAACATTAAAAACATAATAATATTAATAATAAGTCAAGTAATTGAACATTTGACATAATACATTAAAAGCTCCCCTTTTAATTGTGCTATTGTTTGTTGGAAAAGTGGAGATAATAGTAAATACCAGTGATAGCTAATATATTTTAATGCCTTTTTTATTTATTAAACGTGGAAGAAAATGTAAAAAGCCAGGGCTTGGAATTGAAAGCATAATATAATATTAATACATGAGGTAATTTGATAAATGCAATAATAATAATGAAGAAAAGGATCTGTTATTTCCTCCTCAGTCCCTCCCTATCTTACTGTTTCTACAGGAAACGTGAATATGTTGACACGTTTCTCTCTGTTGTGTTCGGAGTAAGATCAGCTGCTTGTGTTTTGTTTTCAGAGGAGATTAATCAGATGAGCCGTAAATATCACAGATCTCCAGAGTCGACAGAGAGCGACGTGGAGGAGGAACTGCTGGAGGTGGACGAAGTGACGGAAAACTCGTCAGACGTTGAGATCCTCGTTACCAAGAAGAACAACGTAAGAAATACTCATTTTCTAGCCAAATTAAAAAGATGGGTCTTCAGTTTTAAAAGCTTGCAGACCGGATGTCTATAGAGCGGTGCAGTGACGAGTCCTAAAACCCGGAAGTGAGTCAGCATTTCACCACTTCCTGTTCCCTCGTCTCAGAGCCAATGGGATCTCTCCATAGGATGTTGGAAAATAGCTGAAATAAGGTCTGTGGTTGAGACACATTGAAGAGACGGATCACGTTTTGTTCTAGGACATTAAATCCATCAGCAGTGACCCCACTGGTGATTTCTGAAGAGTTGACGTGTCTGAAAAACGATGGTTGTTACCAAGTGGCTGAATAGGACTACAGAAGTTGTGGAGGCCGTTGTACGTCATTACGCCGAACACGTAAACACTCCTCTAAGTTTGTTTGCCCTGTACTGCTTGAAAGCAAGTACCTGCCTCCTGCAGACTGTTCAAACAAACGCTTCAACTCGTACCAGAATCTGAATCTGTATGTTTGAATATGGATCTTAATGGTAGGGTAGGTAAGAATGGAGAAACCAGCTCGAGTGCGCTAGAATTTGAAAGTGCACAACCAGACTTCCTCACAGAGCCCCTCCTCCAACACACACGAACGCACACATGACCAATGAGGGCACGAGATCAGTTTGTGCACAGATGGAAGGCTGACAGGCAGGTAGGCCATCCAGTTACTTTAGCCGGGCCGGCTCAGATGATTGGTCGTGCTTTTTACAGCGCCACGGCTTCCACAGATGAAATATTTGTATATATTTATTGTCAAAGCATTTGATGTATTCATTGCTATCGGGATGTTAAGAGCATTCCATGGAATATAACAACAAGTGTTTCTGAAGTGAATTACCTACCCCACCTTTAAGTTGGCGTGACGTTGAAGTCGTGCTGCTGGACTCGGCTGTAGTTCCTTTAGCATAACGTTAGCATTTTGCTTCTGGCCATTAGATTTATGATTAGAAAATGATAAAAGTAGGGTAGACATGTGGAGATTATCCGGCTGAACAAAACGTGCATTTATCAAACAGCTTCGTTTTCCACAGACCTTATTTCCAGCTATTTTCCAAAATCCTCTGGAGAGATCCCGTTGCTTTTTTGTCGAGGGAACCAGCAGCTTCCTTCCGGGTCAATACGTCATCCCTGCAGCGCTCTGTAGGGTCCATAGTGTTGGAGCCACTGCTTCGAAAGGCACGGCCACCTTTAGTTTTCATTATAATACTAAAAAGGGAATTGTTTTTTAGTTTTAAATATTGTATTTTTTTTTTTTCTAAAACAGATAAACGTTACTGTAAGTAAATTATTGAAATAAGGACATTACATTTATAAGAAAAAATAATAAAGAAATATAATAGTTATTTAATAATAATAAATAAATAACAAAAATACTTTTTAGATGTTGCAGTCTGATTTATTTTTAAACAATGTGTGTTGTAAAAAGTTATTTCAATAAATATGACATTTCCTAAAAAAGACACATTTTAGTAATTTATTTTGTTGTAATTCAGTTAAATCTTGTTCCATGTATACGTTAGTTAATGTTTTGTGTGTGTGTGTGTGTGTGTGTGTGTGTGTGTGTGTGTGTGTGTGTGTGTGTGTGTGTGTGTGTGTGTGTGTGTGTGTGTGTGTGTGTGTGTGTGTGTGTGTGTGTGTGTGTGTGTGTGTGTGTGTGTGTGTGTGTGTGTGTGTGTGTGTGTGTGTGTGTGTGTGTGTGTGTGTGTGTGTGTGTGTGTGTGTGTGTGTGTGTGTGTGTGTGTGTGTGTGTGTGTCAGGTGGAGGATGGGGTTCAGAGTTTTTCCATGGAGACGCTGGTGAAGAGGCGGCGGACGAGGAACAAGAGGAACTCAAAGTAAGAACTGATCTTCGAATCAGAGGATAGCATGTTCGAGTCCCACTGCAGTCAGCATGTCGTTGTGTCCCTGAGACACTTCACCCCAAATTGCTCCTGTGGGGATTGCCCACAGTGTTGAGTATGTAAGTCGCTTTGGATAAAAGCGTCTAACATGTAATGTAAGCAGCAACATATCATTAAAATATTGTTGTATTGATGAAAAACATTAGCAAACAACAAAGTTATAAATAATATTTTACTGTCTCCACCATCCCTAATCCCTGAACAGGGTGTCCGCGGGGTCTTAACAAGTATTAAAAGTTGATAAATCAATTTAGCGAAAATTAAGGCTATTAAAAAGTATTAAAGGGCATTTTCCAAGGTATTACATTTTGTAGCTTGTTTTCAATAAGTATATAAATTGTCCAAAGAGGTTGTATTCTACAGTCTGCCTGAATGTAATCATTGCGTAGGTGTGTAGTGTGATTCTGTGTAGTTTATTTATGGCATCCCGTTGGATGTGACGTCATCTGAACAGGACATCGCACGCTCACTGCTTGATAGCGCGCGAAGGTCCGTTTACGCCGGTTGTTAAACAACATCGTTATGGGGAAATGCAAGTCTGCGTCCAAATGGTTGGAAGATAAGGAGGAAGGACAATCAATACTCTATATAGTAAATGTGAGGTAAAGTGTGTCGCCAATGTAACCGGTTAAAACTCCAAGTGGCGATGAGGTCTTAAAATGTATGGAAAGGGTCTTAAAAGGTTTTACATGTGACTTCAGGATTCCTGCTGAAACAACACACATTACAAAGAGGAATGGTGAAGACAACCCCTCTAACGCCCTCTTACTCTCGGCGTGCCTCCTAATACCAAAATGCAGATTTTCCCCGTAAAATATTAACGTGATGCCAGAAAACAAGATTTCTGTTCCTCAAAGACGGTATCATTATTCAAAAAATATGAAAACGGTGTCAAATAGAGCGTCAGACGGCAGAGAAAGCTTTGTTTTTACGGAGCTCCGACGTCACGTTGTTGTTTGCGTACTCGGAGCCATCTTGTATACGAGCGTCATGTTCTCTCCAGAATGTATACATCTTATATACAAGATCAGCGCCACAGTATCACCTCATACTATATCTTTCTAAAAAAAAAACCTGCATGCCTTAAAGGATTAACCGGTGAGTGTAATCTGACGTGACGTTATGTTGTGTCAACAGAAGCAGTTTGAGACAAAAGAAGCCGGTCGATTTTCACAGCAACTCCCCCGCCTTCAAAGACCTCAGCTCCATGGTGAAGTCCAAAGACTCTCCGAAGACTTTTATGCTCAAAGAGGTGAGACAGAAACCAGAGGCACGTCTTCTTTTACTGACTAACTATTTGGTCGTTATGGCCAAGACCCTGTTTAAAAACTTGATCTCAAATAATATGAATTTATAGTATTTTATAGCAGTGTTAGGAAGGTCACATGTTCGCCCTCTAGGGAAGCATCATGTAAACAAACTGGTATTTACTGTATTTGTATTCGGTACACCTGTATTTTGCATCTCAAGCTTTTCTGACAGCTTTACAGTTGCCTTAGGGTGTCTGACGCGTCTCACGCGCGTTAGTGTAACTTCAGCTTTGTGTACATTAAACACACATTTGAACACTGTTTGTTTTGTGTTCAGGCTCAGCAGGAGATCCTGAATCTGCAGAACGAGACGGCGAGACTGAAGAGTCTGAAGATCTGTCTGAACCAGAAGAGAGAGAACTTCCTCAAAAAGATCCGAGAGAGAACAGGTGAGGAACCAGGTGATGGGTGGGATACAATAGGTATTTAACATTGCATTTATGTATTTACCTTTACTGAATACGTTTGGTTATACTCCTATTTAAAATATATAAAGCACTAAAGTTCATCAGGACAAGCTTTGCCTAATTTATTTTCGAAAAAGTGAGCTGTATCTACGGATATTGTTAGATAATTAAACGTGTGTGTGTGTGTGTGTGTGTGTGTGTGTGTGTGTAGGTAAAACTAAGCAGAGAGTCCAGGGGAGTCTGCAGCACCTGACGTCCAAACACACGACGATTGAGGAGAAGGGGCGCCCAACAGCCAATCAGCTGTCAGCAGAGAGAGGGGGCGGGGCCTCAGACCCTCCAGCATCGAGTGATGACGACATCATAATCACTTCCTCCTTCCCACAGCAAGATCCTCCCCTTTCTGTTTCTGCTCCAATCATACAGCAGCTTCAGAGGGTCGTGCAAATGCTGCCGCCCATCATGCCTCCTCCTGCTGTTTCCCACAATGCATCAGGGGAAAGCGACAGGCCCAAGACGGTTCCCAACATCCTGTCTCCTCCTGCTCTATCCCACAATGCATCAGTGGAAAGGGACAGGCCCAAGACTGTTCCCAACATCCTGTCTCGCACTAAGAAACCAGCTGTGTTGCCGTGCTATCAGGCTATGTTCCCATTGGTCGGTTCTGCGTTGCCGGGGCAACAGTTTCTGACCTTCAGCCCGACGGTGCTGCAGACGTCTCCGTCACCAGGTAACCATCGATCTCTGTCACTCTGCTCTCTGCCGCGACATGCTTTTATTTTGAAGTAATACAATGTCTTCTTCCTGTGTGTAGGCGTGACATCAATCATCAACATCCCTGGTCAGGTGATCCATCTCCCCTCTCTGCCCCACCCCTCCGCAGGTAACATTTACAGCAGCTACACCATAACACTAACTAACTAACAGGTACATCGACTCGACTAACTAAACAGTTAACTAATAGCTCAAATGTACAAGTATCTCAACTAACCATCAAATACAAATTAATTTACTAATGTTCTCACCATACAGGTAAGTCAACTAACTAACTCACTCACTCACTCACTCACTCACTCACTCACTACACAGGTAACTCAACAACTTGTTAACCACACAGGTAACTCAACTAACTAACTTACTAACTACCTACATAGTTATCTCAGCCGACTAACTACACAGGTAACTCAACTAACCAACCAAATGTAACTAACCTAATAGTTTCTTAACTAAATAGCAGCTTCGTAAATAAATTTCACCAGTACAAATACCTTGAAACTAACTAATTTACATGCTATCATATTTTACTTGTTTACGACTTACTAACCAAGAAATTGGCTAAATTACTAAGCTAGTTATGTAAACTAACTCATTACTGACTCGTGAACTTATGAAAGTAATTTAGTTTTTTCTGATCTTACATCCTGACACCAGCTGATCTTTTTTTTATTACAGCTGGAGACTTAAACAACCTGCTTCATTTGGTTCCACCATCAACTGCAGAACACCAACAGATACTACAACAAATACAACAACAATCACAACAACAGCAACAGATACTACTACAACAAATGCTACAACAACCACAAATACAAAAACAACAACAACAAGAAGAACCACACGAAAAAACACAAACTCCACCACCTCCCCAGAAAGTGGCTGAAATCCCTCCTGATCTCAGATCCTCTCCGCCTCCACCCTCCAACCAGAGCCCGTCCTCCTCTCCCTGCCCAGGAAAGAGTGCTGATCCTGGGGCTGAGGTCCTGGGAATGAAGGGGTCTCTGGAGCAGCAGCAGAAAGACGAAGAGACAAAAGACGACGAGGGTCTGATGTCCCTCCTCAACGAGATCGACTTCCTCAACCAGCAGACCGTCACCGCAGCAACAACAACAACCAGTGTCCTGTTACCGGGGAAACCGTTGCCGTCAGGGGGCGGAGCCAAAGAGGAGAAAGGACCCGCCCTGAGCCCCTGGGTCCTAGAGCTGGACTCTGACTCTGAGGAGTCGACAACGACTGAAAACGCTAAAGGTGGAGGCGGCGTCCTGGCTCCGCCCCCTCTGCAGCAGATGAAAGTGGGCGGGGCCGAGAAAGTAATGGAACCCGCCAACAGCGATGGGGAAGAAGAAGAAGAAGAAGGAGGAGGAGGAGGGAAAAAAGATGGCGGCGTGGCCTGGAGGCCGATGCCGAGACTAGTTCCTCTGGGGCTGAGAGGAAACCCCCCCAGCTGATGATGTCACGGACTGATGATGATGTCACAGCAAAGTTGGTCATGGGTCGTCTGCAGGCTCCTCTGATTGGCTGTTGGAGTACGGTTTAGTTTCAGCAACAGTAGAGTGGTGAAATGATGACGTTAGCATCACAAGGGCTGCCTCGAAAGAAAAGCAATATTGCAGGAAATAAGATCTGTCTCTAACACATGTTTATGAAACGTACTCGTCTTGTTCAGCTGGATAATCTCCACAAACTAGCGTGATGACGTTTAATCGTCTCATTTAGACACTTGAAATTCACCAGTGGGGTATTTACTGAGGTATATTAATGTCATAAACCAGTGTGGAAGTCTCTTCAGCTTGTGTTAAGCACAGACCTTATTTCACGCTTCTCAACAAAAACCCGTTTGAAAACCGTTGACAACGACTGAAAACGCTAAAGGTGGAGGCGGTGTCCTGGCTCCGCCCCCTCTGCAGCAGATGAAAGTGGGCGAGGCCGAGAAAGTAATGGAACCCGCCAACAGCGATGGGGAAGAAGAAGGAGGAGGAGGAGGGAAAAAATATGGCGGCGTGGCCTGGAGGCCGATGCCGAGACTAGTTCCTCTGGGGCTGAGAGGAAACCCCCCCAGCTGATGATGTCACGGACTGATGATGATGTCACAGCAAAGTTGGTCATGGGTAGCCAGATGTTGTAAAAATGCTGACTCATTTCCAGGACTCATTCCTTGTTAGTGTTCAATGCAGCAGAAGCACCTGACACAACAGAGAGCCAATCAGAAGCCTGGCCTCCTGTAACCTTGGCGGTGATTCAGAACTTTTCACATGTCGTTCACAGACGATCAGATCTCATGTTCACCATATTTATTAATGTATCTCTTCACCTCCGTCCTCTTGCGTTTCAGTTGACGCTCTGACTGAATGAGGCAACGTGCAGCAACTTTCAGGGGAAAGGTTGCCGAGTCATAGTTGCCTGAAAGTTACTCTTTAGTCGCATCATAGGAGAAAAAGTTACCATAAGACATTTTGAGTCCACATTTTCAATCGTTCAAACTAGTGAGTGAGAGAATGTGTGTCTGATGTGTATAACAGTTGTAGTTGCAGTATTTTACTTTAAGGAGCACTAAGTTCAATAAGTGGAGATATTTTGAGGAAAATAGCAGTTATCAGAAAATGTTCACAATGGTGAAAAAAAAAAACTTGATTTACATAAAAATTATGCTATTTCTTCTTAAAATATTACAACTTTATTCTGAAATATTGGTGTGTGTTACGACAGTCATTTAATTGAAAGAGTTTCACTACATATATTTCAGTTTCTTTGATCCGGTCATGTTCCCAAGACTTTTTATAAAACATATAAACACAGGAACTGCTATGGGAATATTGAAAAGGAATGAAAAGAGTCTGAAGTTTCTTATATTTGAAGAATAAAAACACTAAGTCGGTTTACACTCAGCTGTACCTGCTCAGTGTTACCGGGACGATTAAAGGACCAGGCTGGTGTTTTATTGAACATCAGCTCTGTTGTATCAGCTGCTTCTCTTTGTGTTTGTACAGTTGTTTCATTTGTTTTTAAAAATTGTATTTTTGTACGTGTTGAAAAAAACTGAGATGTAAATATACGTTCTCCATCGGAAGCGACTCGCAGCACATGATACATACTCTGATATACCCTAAATAAAGTTTAAATACGAACTCCTGACTTCTCGTTTGTTTGTTTTTATAAAGACCTTTAAGTAGAATTTACTGAGAAGAGCTGAAAACACTGCATTTAGTTTAGTTTTTAATGTACTTATAGCCTCTGTGCGCTTTATCCTAACAGATTATTGTATGGAAGTAAAGAGAGGTTAAAATAGCTGTTTGTGCAACTGAAATCTGATCAATCACTACTGAAGTCTTTCTTTGTTTAATTGACATACAGCATGTTAAAGGTCACCTATCATGCTATTTTTAGGCAATAGCATAGGTCTCAGATATATAAAAATATATAAAAAACATGTCTATGAAGTGTTTTGCTCAAAACACCAAACAGATCACCCATTCTAGCCATGCCTCATATCCCTCTATTTCACTTCCTGTTTCTAAAGTGCTGATTCTGGGTATAAAGCTTTAAAAAAATTAAATAATTGATAAAATAAAAAAGGAGGGGTCTGAGCTCATGCGGGACCCAGCAGCTACTATCTAAACTAAATACTGCCGTGATGAAACGCCATATCATGGATTATCAAGGATTATCTCTGAAACAGTATGGAGCTCAAAGGCTTTCTCTCTTGCCGGTTATACCACAAGGTGAGTTCCTTTTTATTTCCTGCTTCTTCACACACATGCTCTCCAGCACAGGTTAGCTCTGAGTGTTAGCGATGCTAATTAAACACCGACCATATTACGTCCAAAACAGTCAGGCATTGTTTCTGATAGCACTTTCTGATAGGGCCGTGGGTCCACATTTCAGATATTACGTCATATCGGACGCAATCTGGATCAGCTCCGTTGTTCCCCCGTTTTTAGAGATGTGGGTACGGAGGAAAAGAGAGAGGGTTTTATTTTCTGACGCTGCGTGAGTTCCCCGACACACCGGGGACACATATTTATTAAAGACATCAAAAAGTGCATTTTGCATGATAGGACACCTTTAAATGCATTGGTTTGACAAATGTTCATGTTTTGCAATTTTTTCCATTGTATTGTTTTTGATTAATCTGTATGTATGCTCAAAAACAACAAGACGAAATTAAACAAATGTGATTCTGATTCTGAACACTTGTAGTTTGAAGCTGTAGTTTGTAGTTCTGCCGCTGGATGGCGCTGCTGCTGCTGCACACGGTGTTCGATGCAGCGTCAAATGCGTCAATCTGGGTCAAACACGACGACACCGGAAGTGATGCTTCACTGTCAAAGTAAAAGTACGGAATTGGCGTGGAAACGGTTAAACCCAAAGGATAAAGTGTTGTTTGAATTACACTTACATTTAGAGAATAACGAACATATTGATTGTGTATATGTGTATATGAGGCTGCAGAGGTTATTCCTGATGATTTAAGAAATATTAACGGTTAGGTAAAGTAGCACAAACTTGTTTATGTTGTATTCCGAATCCTATGTGCATTTTATTTGTATTTAGTTTGTTTCCTTGTTATTATTTTATGTCAAAGTCGAAAAATAAACTTATATGTAAGTATATAAAGAAAGACTGAAGTTATTCTCACCAAGCTACCAGTCCGAGATCTAGCGGTTTTATTTAGAAAAGCCTGGGCGGATGTGTTTGTGTCGCTGCCGCACGCGATCTTGACGCTCGGCTCAGTCCGGTCTGTTGCTTGAAGCCGCTTCGCTTCGTGTCTTCGCCGCGGCGGAGGAATAGGATGCGGAGCAGGAGCGGAACCGCAGCCCGTGACCCGGATCAGCCCAGAACCAGAACCAGGACAGGCTGAACCCTCCTCTTCCGGCAGCATGACAGCAGTGGAGGACAGAGCGATACAGACAGGCTCCAGTAGCCGCTGACAGGGACAGTTAGCCGGGCAGCTAGCAGCGCGATGAGCGCGGCGGAGGGAAGCGGCACGATCCGCAGCCGCATCAAGAACCTGCTGCGCTCCCCGTCCATCAAACTGAGGCGGAGGAGCGGCGCGGCGCGGCACAAAGAGGACCTCAGCGACAAGGTACACACACACGCACGCACGCAGGCGCACACACACACACACACACACACACACACACACACACACACACACACACACACACACACACACACTTGAGCTCAGTGACATTAATGTTGAACAAGGTACACACACACACACACACACGTTCATATTTGTATTATATCTTTGTGATATGCTGGATAATTGATGTTATTCCTGGTAGTATGGGGCAATTTAAAAATAACAGGTCATGGCCAAAATCATTGGATTTCAGGATATTATCCCAATACTCATCAAAATATGCTTAAACTTTTCGTCCTTTTAGTGCAAATTAAACTTAAACTTGAATTAGGGCATCATGAAGTCCCCCTGCATTCATAAAGCATTCATAATAAGGCAACATTGTGTAAGTCTGTTATTTCTTACATGATACATCCCATAAAACATGCTCTATTCTTTAGCTTTTTCAAAGTAACTCAGGATGAAAATGTTCATGATCATTTTGACCAAGATCTGATGATGGATTTTTTGTTTCCTTTTAATATATGCAAACTTATAGGCAAGGAAAACAAGTTGCAACAGTACATACATGAAGGTCTGTTATATAAAACTGTCTTCATTCAGAAAGTGTCATTAAACATCTTTGCTTTACAAACTAATGTCTCTGCTCCTCACATCATATTCATGTTCACACACACGCAGCACGACCGACTCCATCCAATAATACTGTTTCAGTGATCTTCAGTATTTCATATTTAATAGATAGGATTCAGTATTTATGCAGTATGAGTGTGTGTGTGTGTGGGATGTACTGGGTGCTGCATGGACATTAAGATGGGGATTCACACTCACTGCTTTCTGCTGTGTCGGCATATTTTAAACCCACACACACACACACTCACACACACACACACACACACACACACACACACACACACACACACAAAGGCATGCAGCAGTCCTCCGCAGTTTGTTCGACTCAGTTGGAGTCAATAAAGTTTCGAACATCAGGATCATTTGCACATTTCAGTTTCTAACTTTAATACCAAAACTTGAATATTATTATTAGTTATAGTCAATAGTATTGTTGATACTTTATGTGTCAATTCACACAGTATTGTTGGGATAATATCTAAGAGAAAAAGAGAAATTCAAGTAAAAAAGGCAACGTTTTCTAGTATTTTCAAGTTAAAAACATATAAAAATAAGGTTATTACTACTCTTATAGGCTGGATGTGTGTATGGAGGATTAACACTGCCGTTATTTGAAAGACTTTGTCATTGAGTGAAACAGTAGTAACACACACACAACGCACACACACACACACACACTGAGAGCATCCTGTCCGTCCGGTTGTCCCTGTCTGTTTGTCCCTGCAGGGCTTCCATCCATCTGTCAGCAGCTTCAGTCAGCCTGTAAAAACTCCCACAATGCTTCGAGCTGTGTGGTTGTGTGTGGTGTGTGTGTGTGTGTGTGTGTGTGTGTGTGTGTGTGTGTGTGTGTGTGTGTGTGTGTGGGTGTGTGTGTGTGTGTGTGGTGTGTGTGTGTGTGGTGTGTGGTGTGTGTGTGTGTGTGTGTGTGTGTGTGTGTGTGTGTGTGGTGTGTGTGCGTGTGTGCAGTCATGTAAACTAAGCTTAAGTGTGTTTTCACTTCATGAGGACAGTTAGTCTGCAGAGGTTCACTCCTAAAGGGCTGCATGATAAAAGAAAAGGGTCACCAGTTAATGACAAGAGAAGAAGAAGAAGAATAACACCACTGTCTCATTTATTTATTATAGCTTCTTAAAAATCTGATTTATTTTTGAAATTCTGCTGGGTTTTAACTCAAAGTCTTAACAGAAACAAATATCAATGCATATATAGAAATAGAAATAGAAATAGAAATACACAAGAAAATACTTGACTAAAAAGGCAGTTTAAAAAAAAAAATGCATAAAGTCAAGCATAAAACTGCTGACATATGAAAGTATAAGTACACAAAGGTATGCAGACTGTGTACGTGTTGGTATGCGGATGAATGTATTTGTGTTAAACCTGTATACATGGAAATACATGGGTACATAGTCCCGTAAATAAGGATGAATGTCTGTAAACGTTTCTGAGGATTAAGACTTAAAATTCTTCTTTCTGTGCATATGCAAACAAACATGTATGTGACAATTATGGATAAGCGTCGTATGTTAACGTGATTCTGTTACAAAAGATCATTTTGTAAATGAATATCCATCAAATCTGAATATTACCTGCTGTGTAAATAAATCAGCTGATCATGTGACCCTTTGTCCAAATGCTAGACTTTTATTTTGTCAGTTTTCTTCTTTTATTTTGAAAATTTATCTTAATAATTTACATTATTTCTAAATGTCATTGTTCTTAGTAAAAAAAAACCTGTCTAGCTTCCCCTCCCCCCCTCAGTCTGCATGCCTGCGGCCAAACCATGTGTGAGTGTGTGTGAGTGTGTGGGGGTGTGTGTGTGAGTGTGTGTGGGGGTGTGTGTGTGGGTGAGTGTGTGTGTGAGTGTGTGTGTGTGAGTGTGTGTGGGTGTGTGTTTGGGTGTGTATGTGAGTGTGTGTGGGTGTGTGAGTGTGTGTCTGTGTGTGTACAGTAATGGTCTCTTCTGGGAAACACTTTACATCTCTTCAGTCTGACTCTTTGACCTCAAACATCTGAGGAACATCTGTGTACTAAAACTGAGTACACGTAGTATCTGTACAATGTGTAGTACTATCTGTAGTATCTGTACAATGTGTAGTACTATCTGTAGTGACTGTACAATGTGTAGTACTATCTGTAGTATCTGTACAATGTGTAGTACTATCTGTAGTCTCCTCACTTCCTTCTCCTTCCTCCTGCCTCCACTCGCCTCCTTTCCTTGCATCTTAGTCCCACTCACGGTAGAAGGAGATGAGGAAAAGATGCAAGGATGGAGGAGAGTAAATAATAATTCCTTGGTGCACAGCTGTGTGTCACATGTGGAGGATTCAAAGAGATTTAAAGGCTTTATTTGTCGTATTCTCAATGATCTGCAAATAAGAATCTGAAGGCCCAGGCTCTTCTCACAATGCAACATGTGCTCTGTTGTGATTGGTCAACCGCTTAGAGATGTCCTGCCCCTTAGCCTATCACGTAAGATGTGGTGGAGCGCTAGCCAATAGAAGCGTGCGTTTTCCGTAGTGATGTCACTATGTTCAAGAAGTAAACAAAGTGAGTCAAGTAAATAACGTGTATTAAGTTTATTTATTAACTTCACTTGTCATGTATTTGTAATGGTGTAACTGAGTGTGTAAGAATGAGGAAAAGTCGGTAAATATAGTGTTTAAGAAAAAAGACTGAAATAGCTCGATGGGTCCTCTTGGTTATGGAGGAGGGGAACGATTTCCGGGTCATGAGAGGAAATAGGACACGGAAAATCACAAGTTTAGGACTCATTCCTGCAACTCAGGTTTGTGTGTGTGTGTGTGTGTTTGTGTGTGTGTGTGTGTGTGTGTGTGTTTGTGTGTGTGGTGTGTGTGTGTGTGTGTGTGTGTGGGTGTTGTGTGTGTGTGTGTGTGTGTGTGTGTGTGTGTGTGTGTGTGTGTGTGTGTGTGTGTGTGTGTGTGTGTGTGTGTGTGTGTGTGTGTGTGTGTGTGTGTGTGTGTAGATGTCGAAGAGACGACGATATATTCAGTGTGTGACTCATCTCAGCTGGTGATTCATCTGAGAGTGTGTTTAACAGTTTAACGTGAGAGAGACGAGAGGAAAAACCAGAGAAAACATAAATAGAGTTTGTGCAGAGGGAGGAGAATCATGTGAGAGGAACACACACACACACACACACACCACACACCAGACACACCACACACACAGTGCAGACTCTGTACGGCTGTTAGCTGTTATTAGCTTAGCTTTTGCACCAAACACAGCTGATTACACGCTAACATGCTAACAGCGGTCAGGAGAGGAAGACAGAACGTTAGACAGGACTATGTTTAGTGGGATGCAAAGTGAGGCATGCTGGGAAAAAAGACACACTGATGGACTATACTTCAATCTGATTGGACAGGAGGGAATTATTTTAGCAGCATGGAGTGTGAAGTAAGTGTGTGTTTGGATGTGTGCTGTGAACATTTCCAACTAAATCAGGTCTATTTAAAGCTTCAGTCTTCAGTGTGACTTCCTGTCTGTAGCTACGAGCCTATTGGTTACCACGCAAACGAATAGAAAATGTATAAAACTGGACATGCAAGAATGGTCCAGTCAGCTGATTACACTGGAAAAACAGCGACTGATCGACTCATTGGGAGCAATTTTGGGAAATGTTATCACATTTCTGTTGGTTTTATGTGTTAATGCAAGAACATTACGTTTTAGTTAGGCAACACTTCTATCCTTCAAAATCTTTTATTTTGTTTCTTTGCAGACATGGCACCTTCAGCACATTAAAGAAAGTACAGAACAGTTTGTCTGTTAAAAACACTTTGATCTAAATCTGCTGACATAAATGGAATACATGATAAAGATACAAACATGCAGATATATTCACTTTAAATTAGCCAAACCACTGTGAGTGCTGGTGGATACGTTTTAAATTAGCTGCTTCAATTTATTTGTATTTGTGTGTGTGTGAGTGTGTGTGTGTTGGTTTTAATGGCCAAGTTACAAGCGAAACAAGTGGGTTTTTGGCAGAGGTGTAGACTCTCTGCAAGTTGAAGTAATGTATATATTAACGTTGATGTTTTCTGTCCCACAGGTGACCTTAGAGAAGGTTCTGGGTATCACAGCTCCGGGGAACCGAGCGTTGGCCTGCGACCCGCGAACTGGACTGTTGGCCTATCCTGCCGGGTGAGTGTGTTTGTGTGTGTGTGTGTGTTTGTGTGTGTGTGTGTGTGTGTGTGTGTGTATGTGTGTATGTGTGTATGTGTGTATGTGTGTATGTGTGTGTGTGTCCTAGCATTACTATACTTGTGGGGACCTAAATCTGTTTACACAGTCACGTGTGGGGACTCGCCTCCCTTATGGGGACATAATGGAGGTCCCCATGAGGGGAATCATTAATTTTAGGGTGAAGACTTGGTTAGATTTAGGGTTAGGGTTAGGCATGTGTTGGTTAAGGTTAGGATAAGTCTCCAGGAAATGCATGTAAGTCAATGTAATGTCCCCTGAAGTGATGTATACATGGTATGTGTGTGTGTGTGTGTGTGTGTGTGTTTATGAATGAGTGTACGGTCCTTTTGTGATATATCGTGATGGAAATGGGCCCATCATCAGTTAGTTGTTTCTGCAGTGTTATCTGAGCAGTGACAGCAGATTCAGTGTTAATTGACGAGTACACATTTAAAATATTAAACATCAATTAAGATGTTATCACTTAAAACGATTGAAAGGACAGAAATCACTTATTTCCAAGTACTGATATGAGCTGATTTGCATTAAGTGTATTTTTTATTTAAATGTAAGCACTTTTTTTAAGGATTAACGTCAACGAATCAGGGAAGAAGCAGAACATTTTCATCTATTTGGTCGAAAAGGAGTTGAAATGTAGGTTGAATCGTGAAATACTTGAAACAAGAGGAGTTTATGTGAAATATGTTCGTATAAACAGGTACACTGGGATTCTGCAGTTCGACCTGTAGCTGAAGTGTGTGTGAATGTGTGAATACAGCCTGTGTGTTATATAAGAGGTATAAATACTGTGTTATTGTACCTCATGTTTTCAGTTACGGAGTGATTGAATGTAGAAAACTTCACACAGAGGATTAAACTCCACAGAGCGTACAAATATCCCCACAGACTTTAACTGACTATTCTGCGTCTCATGGTCGGGATTTTACAGGATAATGAAATGATCAGATTATCAGATTAAACATATCATGGGTTTTAAAGAGGCTACACACACACACACACACACACACACACACACACACACACACACACACACACACACACACACACAGCCATGGTACTGATAATTACCACGAGACTTCAGTCTGATGTGGTGTTGGTGAAAAGCAACGGGATTATTTGTATTGGAGTATTCCAGAAAATCAGGTCTGTAGCAAACACACGTTTATGATACTTACATGTTTTGTTCAGCAGGATAATCTCCACATATTAACACCAATAACTACGTTTTAAGCACATTTTCAGGTGTATATCAGTATATATGTCTCTACTTTAAAGAGTCCTCTCCTGCTGATGTCCAGTGTATATCAGTATGTAGTGTCTCTACTTTAAAGAGTCCTCTCCTGCTGATGTTCAGGTGTATATCAGTATGTAGTGTCTCTACTTTAAAGAGTCCTCTCCTGCTGATGTTCAGGTGTATATCAGTATGTAGTGTCTCCACTTTAAAGAGTCCTCTCCTGCTGATGTTCAGGTGTATATCAGTATGTAGTGTCTCTACTTTAAAGAGTCCTCACCTGCTGATGTTCAGGTGTATATCAGTATGTAGTGTCTCTACTTTAAAGAGTCCTCTCCTGCTGATGTTCAGGTGTATATCAGTATGTAGTGTCTCTACTTTAAAGAGTCCTCACCTGCTGATGTTCAGGTGTATATCAGTATGTAGTGTCTCTACTTTAAAAGTCCTCACCTGCTGATGTTCAGGTGTATATCAGTATGTAGTGTCTCTACTTTAAAGAGTCCTCTCCTGCTGATGTTCAGGTGTATATCAGTATGTAGTGTCTCTACTTTAAAGAGTCCTCACCTGCTGATGTTCAGGTGTATATCAGCATTTAGTGTCTCTACTTTAAAGAGTCCTCTCCTGCTGATGTTCAGGTGTATATCAGTATGTAGTTTCTCTACTTTAAAGAGTCCTCTCCTGCTGATGTTCAGGTGTATATCAGTATGTAGTGTCTCTACTTTAAAGAGTCCTCTCCTGCTGATGTTCAGGTGTATATCAGCATTTAGTGTCTCTACTTTAAAGAGTCCTCACCTGCTGATGTTCAGGTGTATATCAGCATTTAGTGTCTCTACTTTAAAGAGTCCTCTCCTGCTGATGTTCAGGTGTATATCAGCATTTAGTGTCTCTACTTTAAAGAGTACTCTCCTGCTGATGTTCAGGTATATCAGTATGTAGTGTCTCTACTTTAAGAGTCCTCTCCTGCTGATGTTCAGGTGTATATCAGTATGTAGTGTCTCCACTTTAAAAGTCCTCTCCTGCTGATGTTCAGGTGTATATCAGTATGTAGTGTCTCTACTTTAAAGAGTCCTCACCTGCTGATGTTCAGGTGTATATCAGTTATTATGTCTCTACTTTAAAGAGTCCTCTCCTGCTGATGTTCAGGTGTATATCAGTATGTAGTGTCTCTACTTTAAAGAGTCCTCACCTGCTGATGTTCAGGTGTATATCAGTATGTAGTGTCTCTACTTTAAAGAGTCCTCACCTGCTGATGTTCAGGTGTATATCAGTATGTAGTGTCTCTACTTTAAAGAGTCCTCTCCTGCTGATGTTCAGGTGTATATCAGTATGTAGTGTCTCTACTTTAAAGAGTCCTCACCTGCTGATGTTCAGGTGTATATCAGCATTTAGTGTCTCTACTTTAAAGAGTCCTCTCCTGCTGATGTTCAGGTGTATATCAGTATGTAGTGTCTCTACTTTAAAGAGTCCTCTCCTGCTGATGTTCAGGTGTATATCAGTATGTAGTGTCTCTACTTTAAAGAGTCCTCTCCTGCTGATGTTCAGGTGTATATCAGCATTTAGTGTCTCTACTTTAAAGAGTCCTCACCTGCTGATGTTCAGGTGTATATCAGCATTTAGTGTCTCTACTTTAAAGAGTCCTCTCCTGCTGATGTTCAGGTGTATATCAGTATGTAGTGTCTCTACTTTAAAGAGTCCTCTCCTGCTGATGTTCAGGTGTATATCAGTATGTAGTGTCTCTACTTTAAAGAGTCCTCTCCTGCTGATGTTCAGGTGTATATCAGTATGTAGAGTCTCTACTTTAAAGAGTCCTCTCCTGCTCATGTTCAGGTGTATATCAGTATGTAGTGTCTCTACTTTAAAGAGTCCTTTCCTGCTGATGTTCAGGTGTATATCAGTATGTAGTGTCTCTACTTTAAAGAGTCCTCCCTGCTGATGTTCAGGTGTATATCAGTATGTAGAGTCTCAACTTTAAAGAGTCCTCTCCTGCTCATGTTCAGGTGTATATCAGTATGTAGTGTCTCTACTTTAAAGAGTCCTCTCCTGCTGATGTTCAGGTGTATATCAGTATGTAGTGTCTCTACTTTAAAGAGTCCTTAAAAAAACCTATATAAAACACACTATAAAACCATGAAAAGCAGAATAGGGACTCTTTAAAGCACCATTGGATCCTCTAAGGTGTTCCATGTTGCAGGGTGGAGCTCAGTCCACATAAAGGCTTGTTGCTTCTGTATGTTGAGTAAATGTGTGTGGCTCTGTAAAGCTTAGGGAACTCGTGGTGTTTGTTAAGTGCTTTTAAAGTTACATAAGAAAGATAATCTTTCTGTTGAGGGAAAGTCTCTGAAGGTTCGCTCCTCACCGACAGACGCCTGTTTCAGGAGTCACTCACAGATTACTCACCAGAAGAAAACAGATACAGAGCTTGAAATGAGAAGCAGGACCTTTGGAGATGTTTGTTTAAACAATAAACGGACTGATGAGGGTCTCTTTAAGGTCCTCAGACTGGAGGCCTTTGTCTTTGGAGATGTTTGTTTCTTAAACATGGAGGAGTTTTCTCTCAGGCTATTCTTGTGGAATCTGAATCTCCATTTTAACACATTTAGTTTATTTGCCACAGTTGTTGTTTTCTTAGAGACTTGTAAAGACACTCTATCAAATTCTAGTGATACACAGAGGTGGGAGGAGTACTCAGATCTGTACTTGAGTAAAAGTAGAAGTACTCAGATCTGTACTTGAGTAAAAGTAGAAGTACTCAGATCTGTACTTGAGTAAAAGTAGAAGTACTCAGATCTGTACTTGAGTAGAAGTAGAAGTACTCAGATGCTGTACTTGAGTAGAAGTACTCAGATGCTGTACTTGAGTAAAAGTAGAAGTACTCAGATCTGTACTTGAGTAAAAGTAGAAGTACTCAGATCTTGTGCTTGAGTAAAAGTAGAAGTACTCAGATCTGTACTTGAGTAAAAGTAGAAGTACTCAGATCTTGTGCTTGAGTAAAAGTAGAAGTACTCAGATGCTGTACTTGAGTAAAAGTAGAAGTACTCAGATCTTACTTGAGTAAAAGTAGAAGTACTCAGATCTTGTGCTTGAGTAAAAGTAGAAGTACTCAGATCTTGTACTTTAGTAAAAGTAGAAGTACTCAGATCTTGTATTTGAGTAAAAGTAAAAGTACTCAGACCTTTTACTTGAGTAAAAGTAGAAGTACTCAGATCTTGTACTTGAGTAAAAGTAGAAGTACTCAGATCTTGTACTTGAGTAAAAGTAGAAGTACTCAGGTCTTGTGCTTGAAGAAAAGTAGAAGTACTCAGACCTTGTACTTGAGTAAAAGTAGAAGTACTCAGATCTTGTACTTGAGTAAAAGTAGAAGTACTCAGATCTTGTACTTGAGTAAAAGTAGAAGTACCAGAGTGTAGGAATACTCTGTTACAGTAAAAGTCCTGCATTCAAAATGTCACTCAAGTAAAAGTAGAAAAGTATTCTCATCAAATATAGTTAAAGTAGCGACAGTAAAAGTAGTCATTGTGCAGATTGGTCCATTTCAGAATAATATATATGATATGTTTTATAATGATTGATCATTCAAGTGTTCTCAAAGCTGGTAAAGGTGCAGCTAGTTTGAATGACTTTGTATACTGCAGGGTAGCTTGAGAATTTACTCCAGGTGGAACTAAAGTCTGATTTAACACTTGATTATATTTCACATCATTCATCCAGATCTGTGAAGTAACTAAAGGGATTAAATACATGTAGTGGAGGAAAAGTACACCATTTACCTCTGAACTACAAGTAAGACTACAAGTACAAAGTAGCATAAAATGGAAATACTCACGGAAAGTACAACTATCTAAAAATTGTACTTGAGTAAATGTACTTAATTACTGCTCAATAAGACGCGTGGCTCTCAATTCATATAGTATTGAATTGGCGACTATTTTGACAATCAATAAGCCATTTTCAACCAAACATGCCAACATGTCTTCAGTGACTTCTACTTTGGAAACTTCTTTCTGCAATAATCAATATTCCAAGTATTGGTTCTTGCAGCTCTACATCACATGCAAGTATAGAAGAAAGTAGAAATGGTGTAAGGAAGTATAGACAATATGTATCTGTGTGGCAGTTTGTCAGGAGGATCTGAAGGTGTGTCCTCTGTGTTTGTGCTAACCGCTAATTCTGTTGTTTATCTAAATGTGTCCTGACTTCACAGCTCCGTGTTTACTGTGGAAAGTCATACTGATGGTAGAAATGTGACCCAGCGCTGCTCTGTGAGGCGTTCAGGGGCGAGTCAGATCAGCGTTAGCAGCTCTGTGTGGAAACAGATCAGGATGTGGAGTCTCTGAGCTAAACCATCACACTCAACAGCATGGAGACGCTTCTCTGCAGCTTGTAAATAAGCCCCTGACCCCTGCAGATTATAAAGTAGCCTCATTTAGAGAAGCAGCTAGTAGGCCACGCTTTAAAGGAGAAGGCTGTTGTTTTGCACAAAGAAAAAGAGACAAAGGAAGAGTAAAAACCCACATAAATACAGGTTTGGTGGTTTAGAGATGGAGACATTAAAGGTCCCCTATTGTGAAAAATCCTCTTCTTCATGTCTCTTCTACATCAACATGTGTCCCCTCTTCTTCATGTCTCTTCTACATCAACATGTGTCCCCTCTTCTTCATGTCTCTTCTACATCAACATGTGTCCCCTCTTCTTCATGTCTCTTCTACATCAACATGTGTCCCCTCTTCTTCATGTCTCTTCTACATCAACATGTGTCCCCTCTTCTTCATGTCTCTTCTACATCAACATGTGTCCCCTCTTCTCATGTCTCTTCTACATCAACATGTGTCCCCTCTTCTTCATGTCTCTTCTACATCAACATGTGTCCCCTCTTCTTCATGTCTCTTCTACATCAACATGTGTCCCCTCTTCTTCATGTCTCTTCTACATCAACATGTGTCCCCTCTTCTTCATGTCTCTTCTACATCAACATGTGTCCCCTCTTCTTCATGTCTCTTCTACATCAACATGTGTCCCCTCTTCTTCATGTCTCTTCTACATCAACATGTGTCCCCTCTTCTTCATGTCTCTTCTACATCAACATGTGTCCCCTCTTCTTCATGTCTCTTCTACATCAACATGTGTCCCCTCTTCTTCATGTCTCTTCTACATCAACATGTGTCCCCTCTTCTTCATGTCTCTTCTACATCAACATGTGTCCCCTCTTCTTCATGTCTCTTCTACATCAACATGTG